>PVIA01010802.1:0-49340 GCA_004024845.1 Tonatia bakeri
TGATTTCATCTTTATTGTATTTTTTCCATTACTGATATCCTTTCCATTTTATTTCATTGTTTTTAAATGCTCCCCTTGAGCCACTAAATCAATCTCATCACACACAATTTGGAAACTGTTATCCTAAAACATTAAACTCTAAGAAAAATAAGTGGAACTTTCTCATTAGTATTGTGAAACAACTCTTATCCTCTCTTCCTGCTTTTTCTGTTTTCAACAATGCTATGTGAATGCTATGAACATGAAATACTTCCCAGTGTGAGTTAGTCTGTGCTGCCCCTGTGACAGAGAAAGACAACATGTAGTCACTGGAAGAAACAAGATACATAAAGCGTGTCTTTTGAGGAAGCGTTTATGACTGTTGTGCATATTAGAAATCTGAGGACATGCCTCTAATTTTGTGCATTCTGATAAGGAAGGAAAGCCCTGCCTCGTAAAAATGTGGGGCACAGAAAGGGTACCATAGTACCTCTAGTACGTGATGGCAAGCACTGGTCTCCGTCACTGCCTGAGATTGCCGAGGAGGTCGGGGAAACTGATCTTTTTAAGAGGTTTGCTGCAACAGTCCGGGGTAATACTGATTCAGCTCTCCCTGTAAGACAGTAAAAACGCACGAAGATAACTAAACTTACAGATATCTTAAAATCAATTAGTAAAATTACCCAAGAGAAACATTGTAAACCTTTACTTAAAACATTTAGGAGCTTCATTTCTCATGCTTTCCTAGGAGCAGCCCCTTAGAAATTAATAATTCAAATGTGGAAATCCTACATCGTATTAATAATTCAGTCCATATTAGTATTTTCTTCTTAAGTGGGTGCCTTTACAGCTCTCTGTAGATGAAATCTTACAGTGCTTTTCTCCGTTTTTGGATGGAGAATTTTGTTCCAAATTAATCCATCCTTAGGTTTCCAGTGAACATAACAAATAGTACAAATATTATAATTGCTGTAATTCAGTATTTTATTTAATTGTGCATAATGATATAATCTTATTTCCAAACACAGTTAAGTGTTACTCTCACTAAAGCTGAGCTCCAGGACATATTAGTTAGTTATATAATTACAGTCAAGTTAACATTATCTTCATCTCAATTTCCTCATCTGTAATGTGGGTATAATGTCATAAATTATGAGGTAATGAATGTAAAGTGTTTCTTTACATATAACTCCAAAATATCGGTAATAATGTTTCGCCAGACTTGACAGAAATAGGAGTGAAACCCAGGCATTTATCTGACCTTATAAAATTGTGTGCTGCCTGGCAGTTCCTTAGGAATTGGACTCCTCACTGTATGTGGATAAACCATGTAGCCAATGTAGTATTTCACCTCCGCGCCTCCCTTGGCCTTCTCCTCCGCATCTGAAAAGCTGGGAGTGTGTGTGTCAGCGCTCAGGGCACAGACCAAGTGCTCTGAGTCTTTCTCTTCCCCCGGAGCCTGGGCTGGCTTTACATGGGGACAGTGTGTTTTTGTGACTCGCAGAAAATGGTGATGATTTTTTAATACATATATTTTAAATATAAAAAATACTTTATAAAAAGCAGTTAGGCATATAATTTTAAATACTTGCTAAGTGACTTTTTTTCTTTTTAAAAAAGTAAATAATAGACCTTTGTATAAATACCCCAAACTGCACAGGGTGAAGATAATTTTAACAGTCTGTATGGATAGATATATATTTATAGTAACGTGTTGACAGTTTCTAATAAACTGGTTCCAGAAGTTCTGTCTGTCTTCGGATAAAAGTCATCACTGTCGGCATGAAATTCTCTGTTGAAGCCGCTTCGTTTTCGTGACAGCGCCCTGGGCATCCCGCAGAGTACGTGCGAGATATCTATCTGCCACAATGCACTATAAATAAGCATACAAGTAAGCAAGCATCTGACAGTGTTAATTATATATAGAATAGAGACAGATACATACTTTTTCAAGATTTTATTTATTTTTTAGAGAGAGGGGAAGAGGGGGCGAAAGAGAGAGAAGCATCAAGAGTGAGAGAGAAACGTCCACGGGCTGCCTCCCGCACACCCGCAACCTGGCCTGTAGCCCAGGCGTGTGCCTGACAGGGAATCGAACCAGTGACCCTTTGGTTCTCGGGACAACGTCCTACCCACTGAGCCACACCAGTCAGGGCAAGATACATTTTTAAAAATAATTTGACTTCTTAAGTTTCAAATTTTTTTCCACCAAGGACTTTGCTTTTACCAGGCCACCTCTTCTAAGGATTTTTTCAGGCATTCTACATCATTACAGAAGTTCAAAAATTTGTCTAGGAGACATGCTCACAACAGGTACAGACAGTCCCTGACTTTCGGTGGTTGGACTTAAGATGGTTTGGCTTGATGGCGCAGAAGCCATACTCATTCCATAGAGACCGTACTTCGAATTTTGATCTTCTTCCGGACTAGAAATGTATGGTGCGCCACTGTCGTGACGCCAGGCACAGCGGTGAGCTGCAGCCGCCCATCAGCCATGCGGTCGCGAGGGCAAATGGCCGGTACTCAGCGTGCTCGAGTTGTGTTTGATGATGCTCCCCGGCTGCAGGCTAATGGGGGCGTTCTGAGCACGTTTGAGGTCACCTAGGCTAAGCTGTGATGTTCAGTAAGTTACGTGTATTAAATGCATTTTCAATTTACAATATTTTCAATTGACAATGGATTTATTGGGAGAAAGTGAAGGAGCATCTGTATTTCTTGTTATATGTAGTAATTCAATCCTCCTTGGAATTGAAGTATCTTATTTTCTATTTGTATTTGGTGATAGGGTTGTTTGAACAGAATAATTTTAGAAAGCGGTAGAAAATAAACCGATTTATGGAAAATTGAGAGAAAACAATATGTTAGCTAGTGCCCAGGGAGGAATGGGTGGGGTGGTTCATTACACAGCAACAGTTATCTGGAAAGATGAAATGTTTAAAAAAATATGTATTGAAAGTAAGTGATGAGTGAATGAATGACTGTATCTTAACTCTTAAAAGGCAGCAAGTTGATGCAGGCACCTACCATCTTCCCCCACAACTTATCTGTCCTGTGGCATTGTACTGTTCCTGCCCACACGTGATGAACTGCATTTTGAGGACCACATTTTATTGAGACTATAACATATTAAAGTTCAGGTTCAGGAGAAAAATCTAAGTATACAAGGTTTATCCAGAAGGTATCCAGCCATGTGATAGGAAAAATGGAGGCATTTGTGGAAGAAGATACAAGCAAGATACAAAAAAACATTGTACACAGGACAGTGGCACCTCAGTCCCCTTCCAAGTAGTCGCCTTGGGACCTCACGCAGTTCTCCCAGTTGCCATCAGCTGCCCTGTTGTATTTTCCTGAATCTCATGGACGGTCTGAAATCTCTTCCCTTTCAAAGGTGATTTTAGTTTTGGGATAAGCCAGAAGTCACAGGGCCCCAAATCGGGGATACAGAGGGCTGAGTCACCTGGGTGATTTGATGTTTCACCAAAAAACTCGGCGTAAGATGTGATACATGCATGGGCATATTGTCATGATAAAGCTGCCAATCACCAGCTGCCCATCGCTGCGGCCTTCTGAATCAGCTAAATAGTTTTCATGGAGGAATGTTCAGGCTTAACACAAAATCTGATGTAGATTCTTTGCTTTATTCGCTCAGTCATTTTTTAATGCAGTGGCCACACAGTACACAGGTTCACTCGGCAGCACCTGCTGTAGCCTCCAGTAACTAGTACAGTGAAGTCGTTATTGTTCACACATGCACGTTCCAGTCCACTCTCCTTGGCTGCCAGGTTACGTCGGTGTCACACAAACCATTTTCAGTATATTAACAGTGGCTGGACTTTTTCTGGACAGGCCGCGCGCGCGCGTGTGTGTGTGTGTGTGTGTGTGTGTACACGTACACTAATCATCTGCATTGCCTCCCCCTTCTCTCTACCCACGGTGTATATTGTTTGTAAAAGTAGTTGACAGATATTACCTGATTTATGTTAACAAAAAAAACCCTGCCATGTATTTGGTGGTAATCTGCTTTATTTTGACACCCAGCACCTGGTACATAAAAAGCACTCAGTAAATATTTGTTGAATTCATGGATAAAGGTCCCTTTAGGTCATCACCTTCTGAATTTTGCCTATTTCCTCCGAAATCTCTGGAGACCCCTTATACTGCCGGCCAGTTTCAGCGTTTCGGTGTCCAATGCAAGGCATGATAAAGATTTTAAAAAGAAAACAAAATACATTGCAGACAGTGTGCTTCCAAAACTGCTTTTTGGCCTGGTGACCATGGATATGTTTGCATTGTCTCTGCGACATTTTCCTGTGGGCTCCACGCAAAGACGGGCATCTTCGAAGATTGTCACTTCATTAACTCATTCCACTTTGTGTGCCTGCGAGTGTCAAGAACTGATCCCAGCCCTGGAGCTGTGGCTGCATGGAAAACACATGCGGCCGTTCCTTCCTGAGCTCCCAGGTGTAACTTCAAAGGTAGCCCTGCCGGCTCAAAGGTAGCCCAAAGGCAAAAACAAGACTTTATATAAGGGCTCCGAGTTTCACTGAGTTTTGTTTTTTCTTGTTGTTGTTGTTTTTTAAATTACCCCCCCAGTGTCTTACTAGGGCTTCAGAGCCATGGTTCACGTCTAGTGACTTGGCGTAGCAATGTTTGGAGTGAGAAAATAAATAGAATAAAGAAGGATATTTCCATTTAAATAAGATGGTAAGTGGTCAGCCTCTGATTAGAGAGAATGCGCATCTACTTGTTTCCCTCAAATCTTTTCCACAATGGTCAGTAGTCTTCCAGCCAAACAGTCAAGTTGGGCCATCCTTGCAGGGGAGTGGGGCCCAAGAAAGGAGGGGAGTAAGATACTAAGTAAAACTGTGTACTCTCACGGATAGGTCACCACAGTCAAGATTCTGGAACTACTTACTAGCAGGTGGTTTGAGAGACCTTAGAAAAGAGCAGTTAGCGTTTCTGTAGTGTTTTACAGTGTCCATAACACTTGAAACCACTCATTGTAGCGTCTGGCCCTTACTAAGCCGTCTACTGATGCTACCTATTGTCAGTAAAGTCATCCCTGTCGTCCTCCTTAACAGAATACCTAGGTATCATTAATGGTAGTTTCACAGGTAAGGAATCTCAGAAAGGTCACGTGACATATTCAAGGGCTCAAACAAAGCTGGTGCTTATGCCTAGGTCCTCTAAATCCAAATCCAGTTCCCTCCGCCTTGTGATGCATTTCATCTTGATGTTGCCAGTGACTCAGTTGTGGTTGGCCTTGACTATGAACACAGGCATAGACTGTATCCAGCGGCTATGTCTGTGAACACAGGCATAGACTGTATCCATGTGGTGTAGTCACCACATGGTTTTCTGAGTGGTGGATTAGGGAGATGGGGAGAGGACTGTGTGAAGCAGCATTGTAAGGTTGTGAAGGGACCTGTAAGGTAGAATAGAGGGGTGAGACGTTGGAGGTGGGACCGGGTAGGAGACGGCTGCATAGCTCAGGCCTGAGTCACTTTGGAGGTGAACAGGGTTGGGTAGTGGGAATGAAAGTGCAGGCACAGACCTCCTCGCACCCACTGAATGCTCACTCTGCCCACCTCCCGTAGCCACTGCTGTGCTGGGCCTGTTGTCACAGCTTCTCAGCCAGCCCCATCGCTGGCTGCTGCGACTGGTGGAGACAGTCTGCTTTCCACCCATTCTCCGTTGCTCCCAGTGCGAGGGCTTGTAACTGTTTCTAGTTTCTTCTGCTTCGGAGTCGACGAATGCTGGGAAAGTGCCTGTCGCTCCTCGTTCGCCATTGGCTGCTGCTGGGCACCATCCTCCCTGCCAGTAATGCCAGTTCCCGGCTCCTTTATTGTGTGTGTGTGTTTTGTTTTGCTTTTTCCATCTGTCACCTGTTACTTCCCCTGGTTCAAATGAAAAAACCTGTTTAATAGACATCGCCAGTCAATCTTAACGCCAGTTGAACCAACCAGGTCCATGTCATATATAATTGATGTCTTCCTCCCCGGAGCTGTTTGTTGCTGGAGAGAAGAAATGCTAATTCTATGGGTCCGATAACCTGAGCTTTCTAGAAAGCTGGTAGATTTTTTTGTGTGAGCTCTTTTTTTTTTTTTTTAACTTTTATTCAGTGCTGTTTATACTTACCAATTTGGAAATAAGAAATATTTTAAGATCTTAACTATTAAGATAGAAACATTTCCCAAGATAAGTGCTCTTCTACTGATGAAAAATTCCCTAAAAAGTCCTAGCTCTTCATAGCTTTGGTGCACCCTTAAATCTTCTTCGTTCAAAGATATCTTTTAAAAAGCATTTGTAATTGCACTTTGTGTACCACATGCATGTGCATTTTTACTCATCAACATTTTTGCTGAGAATTCTGAAATGAAGCTGTGCTAAAAAGATGTATCTTTTAATGTTTTCAGATAAAAATTTAGATAATATTAATAACTTTTATACTCTTGAACCATTGACTCAGTTTCGTCTTTTCAAGTATAATAGGCTGACTTATTTCTCAATACACAGGTTCCTTGTTTCAACTCTCCCTAAAGTTATATCTGAACTTTATTATGTCCGAACTATGTTGTTCCTTTAACAGATTGAAACCTGTGTGTTCTTCATATTTGTTCAGGCTTGAATTTTTCCTGCTACTTAAACTATGTGAGAAGAATCATACTTGGTTGACAGATTTGAATATGACATTTTTGATTTGGTGACTGGATGTACATTAAAACGCAGATTGAAATTTAGCTGCACATTCCAAGTATCAAATATAGATCAACAATTTTTTTCTCTACCTATTCTGGTGTCTTGGATATTTTGCTTTAAAAAAATAAAACCGTCAATGGGTTTATTTAGACAGTTTTCACATTTGGTTCTTAAATGACAAGGTTTTAGGCTTCTAGTTGCAAACACTTCCTCGGCATTAATACATTACTTGGGTGGATAATCTGCATTTCTAATTTTAAAAAGCCAGATTAAATGTATTCATCATTATGTTTTTTCTTTTTAATGTGTATATTTGAAATACTGTGGTATCTTGATGTGCCTGAAACAGATTGTGGTCAGATGGATACAATTTATAGATCTGATTGTGAAGAAAATGTTCCGAATTGTTATTGCTGTTATTTCCAATAACATATACTTTAGCATTAGCATTTATTATATGTTTCATCTTTAGCCTATTTTGAGTCTAAATTAAAAGCATAGCACTTGGACAGAAATTTAATATTGATTAATAGTGTGTAGCTGAGTAATAAACTGACTGATCAGTTTAATCGTGCACTTTATGTGACTTCAACCCCATCATCAACATATGCGTTTACTCAGTTTGCCTCGAAGGTTATTTTACTATCCCTATTTTAATGAGGACATCTTTAAATAATTACCTTATTTATTGATTTTTTTTGTTTCAGTTTTTTTAATGATTTTTTTTTAGATTTTATGTATTTATTTTTAGAGAGGAAAGGGAGGGAGAAAGAGAGAGAGAGAGAAACATCAATATGTGGTTGCTGAGGGCCGTGGCCTGCAACCCAGGCATGTGCCCTGACTGGGAATCAAACCTGCGGTGCTTTGGTTCTCAGCCCGCGCTCAATCCACTGAGCTACACCAGCCAGGGCTGTTTCAGTTTTTTTTATTGAAGTGCCTACACGTAACGCAACCATATCCCAGATGGAGGTGTAGACAGACATTTCAAGCAACGCAGCAGGCCGCTTGCGTCCATCCTTGAGATCTCTGTGTGCAGAGACCGACCCAGCTGACTGCCCGCTGTCGAGCTTCTGGCTCTGCGGAACTCATTTCGTTCTTTGCTGAGGTGCAGCAGTGCCCTCGTGTGAATCCACTGCCCTCGTGTGAATCCACTGCAGTTTCATTGTTCCGTGGACGGGCGTTTGGACAGTGTCTGGACGGGGTGGTCATAGGTAATGCTACCATGAGCATTCTAGTGCATATCTTTGGCTCGTACACCTACATACAGTTTCTCTTAGTGTATACCTAGCAGCAGAATTCTTGGGTCAAAAATGCACGTGTTCGACGTGAGTCGATTCTGCCAAACAGTTTTCCTAAGCACTGCTTAGTACCAGTAGGTCACTCTCCTCCCAGCAAGGGTTCCAGATGTCTCACAGCCTGGCCCACACATGATACTGTCAGGCTTTTTACTTTTAGCTAATCTGGTAACATTCTAAAGGGGTACCTAATGGTGATCTTAGTTTTTGTTTC
The DNA here is from genome assembly GCA_004024845.1 of Tonatia bakeri. NCBI lineage: Eukaryota > Metazoa > Chordata > Mammalia > Chiroptera > Phyllostomidae > Tonatia > Tonatia bakeri. The sequence continues at coordinate 8,188 of PVIA01010802.1, forward strand.
CCTGGTACACGATGATTTTGAGCACCTTTTCATATGTTTCTTTATTGACTATTTGGGTATCTTTTAAGAAATACTTAAGTGTTTTGTCCATTAAAACATTGTAGGGTCTTCTTTTTATGTTTCATATGAACTCTTTTACATTCTGGATAGAAGTCCTCTCTTCCTTGAGCAGTTGTGAGTGAAGCTGCTGTAAACCTCAGGGGAGGCTTTCACTCTTCTGGGTAAATCCGAGGACTGCTGGACTGCATGGGAAGAGTATGTGCAGTTAGTTTCCTAAAAACCCATCAGACTGACTCAAGGGGCCGTGACATTGTGCATTTCCGCCAGCAACGGGTAAGAGTTCCGGTTGCTCCACCTCCTCCTGAGCGAGGGTGCTCTCAGCGTCCTGGACACGGCCAGTGTCATCGGTGTGAGGTGCTGTCTCGTTCTGATTTGCGTTTCATAAAGCCAGTGGTGACATCGGATGTAGAGCATCTTTTCACGTGTTTATTCGCCATCTTTGTATCTTTTTTGGTGAAGTGTCTGTAAAGTTTTTGACCCAGTTTAAGTTTTCTTATTGTTGAGTTCTAAGACTTTGTATATTTTGCATAAAAATCCTTTATCAGATGTTTGTTTTGCAAATGTCTTCTCCCTCAGTGGTGTTTGTGTGTGTGTGTGTGTTCCCATGAAACCCGTTGATGCAGACAGGTGGTATCCAGAGCTGTCCCATGGGCAGTAGTTGCTGACCCTGCTGTAGGTGATGCCCCTCCCATGCATGGTCAAAGGCAGGTCATTGTGACTTAAAGGGCAGACGTCTAGGGCAAGGAATTTTCTTCTAACAAAGGAGTGCAGAATCCCACAATCATCCCCACTCAGATTTTATTGGTAGAACTTAGTGCCATGGTCCCACCTCACTGCGAGGAAAGCTGGGCTGGGAAATGTAGTTTCTGGGTGAGCTGCCGTGTGGCCAGGAAGAAGGGGCGGATGGCACGGCAGGACAGCCAGACCCTTGGCATTGGGTACTTCCTGGCACCAGAGTCCACAGCAGTTTGCACTAGACAGACTGTGGAAGGAGCACAGAGCAGCCTGGATGAGCAGTTCAGATGTCTCTGACCTCGTGTTTTTCAAAGGGTAGACCTTGACCCATGATTGAGCCATGAAATCAGTTCAGTGGGTTGTGACCAGTGACTTTTTTTTTAATGGAAAAATATGGAAAGGAGCAGAATAGAGTACAATAAAAAAGTTAAAGTATATTATATCAGTAACTTGCATGTTATAAAGGTAAATAAGTTTATGAGTATTTTTATCTGTATACTGGTTATGATATGACATGTATTACTGACTTTAGGTCACAGTTTCAAAAAGTCCTTTCCCATTTCCTTTCTTTCTGGATTAATACTCTTTTTCATCTTCACTGGGTCTTCCTAGTACTTGCTTCACCAAATGTTCAAACTTTTGGGTCCACCTCAGGTTTATGAGAAACTAAAAGACAGCTTGCCCAGTCAGTAAAGAAGCGCTTAGAAGTTGGAGAGATGATGGGTGCTGTACAGAGGGGAAATCGGTGCGTTTGTTTCCTAGTCTTTTTTTTTTTTTTAATAATTTTTGTTTGTTAATTATAGTTGATGTGTACAATATTATATTAGTTTCAGATGTACCAACCGTTTGATTAGACACTTCTGTAACTTATAAAATATAGTTATTAAAATATTATTGTCTATATATTCTGGGCTGTATTTACATCCCCGTGACTATCCCGTCACTACTGATCTGTACTTAATCCCTTCCCCTTTTCTCCCAGCCCTCCAACCCCCACCCTGTCTGTCAACTCTCAGGATGTTCTCTGTATTTTAAGTGTGTTTCTGTTCTGCTTGTTCATTTATTTTTTTTAATGTTCTACATATAAGTAAAATCATCTGGCATTTGTCTTCTCTGTCTGACTTAGCTCAGTCAGCACGATACCCTCCGGACCCGTCTCGATCCATCCATGCTGTCACAGACGGCACGGTTTCGTTCCCTTCTGTGGCTGCAGGCTCGTTCCGTCCCGTCATACATGTGCACCACTGCCCTTTCCTTCCTCTGCTGGCGGACACTTAGGCTGCTTCCACGCCTTGGCTGCTGCAGTGAACATGTGGACGTGTGTCTTTTCAACTTAGTGTTTTAGGTTCTTCAGATAAGTACCCAGCAGTGGGATTGTTGGGGCCTTCTTGTCTCTTGTTACAGCCTTGGTTTTAAAGTCTGTTCGATCTGGTGTAAGTATGGCTACCCCAGATTTTGTTTGTTTGTTTGTTTGCTTGTTCCCATTTGCGTGAAATGCCTTTTTCCGTCCCTTTTATTCTGTGAGTGTCTTTTGATCTGCGGTGAGTCTCTTGCACACAGCACGTGTAAGGGTCTTGTGTGGTTATCTCTTCGGCCACCATACTTTTCTTGATTGGCACATGTAACCCATTTTCATTTAAAGTGATTATTAATAGACATGTAGTTATTGCCATTTTATTATTTGCAATATTTACCTTTTTACCCTTCAACATTTCCTGTAATACTGGTTTGGTGGTGGTGAACGCTAGCTTTTTCTTGTCTGGGAAGCACTTTATTTGTCCTTCCATTCTAAAGGATAGCTTTGCTGGGTAGAGTAATCTTGGTCTTAGGTCCTTGCTTTTCCTTACTTTGAATATTTTGTGCCCGTCCTTCTGGCCTGCAGATTTCTGTGAAGCCAGCTGATGGTCCTAAAAATATGGAATGCCTCACGAATTTGCGTGTTGTCCTTGCACAGGGTCCATGCTGATCTTCCCCATATCATCCCGGTTCCCACTGCTGAGGCAAGCGCCCTCGGTGACCATTCAGAACAGCGTTTAACGGCCTGAGCTGCAGTCAGGACCCATTGGCCCCTCACAGTCATGCTGTTAGGAATTCATTCTTCTGACCAAAGGTCGATTCTTAACTTGTGAAAGCAGATTATTTTTTATTTACATTGGGATGGAATATCCCTGATAGATTTGAATGTTTTTTTTTAGTATCATTACTCTCCTTACTTAATTTTTACATTACATTTACAGTTTCTCTCTGTTCTCCTTCAATATGTTTTCTGAAACCAAGAGAAAGAGCAAAAGGTTGTGATTTCCTTTCATTATTCAAGCTAAATTACCAGTAATGCCCTTTAAGATAAAATGTTTAGTCACTTCCAAACAAGTCAGCTTAGAGGAAGAGGGCGGCCTCGTTTAGCTTGTGTTTCCCTTGCAAGAGGTGTTGCTGCCTCACGCTGGCATGCTGCGGCCGGGGCCCTCGGCGCCCAGCCACAAATGGCCTTTTCCGCAGACCTGCCATCACCCTCTATTGAAAAATTAAAAATATCGATCCCACGAAGGGAGGGGAGCAGCAATGTTGTCTGAAGCATTGGTGGATTTAGTATACATTTCTGAGTGTCCACTGAGACTGGGTGTTTGCATACACGGCAATCTGACGAACTGACCTTGAAGTGAGATTTTTCCGGTTCGAAGGATGTGTCAGACACCCACACTCACACGCACATACTGTGCGTACCTTGGAGACAGAAATCACAGGTCTAGGTGTAATTCGTCAGATCGTTGTTATGTCAGTGAAAAAGATGGGGGGACGGCAACCCTTTGTGTGCACTAATGGGGGAGGCGTGGTTGTGTCACAGTGCAGCTGCCGCCTAGAATCTATACAGCGGAGCACTACTCACCCACGAACGAGTGTGAGTCATAGACTGAGATGGAAAGCTCCATGGTGGTAAATAGAAGTGGAAACTAGTAAATAAAATAGGTATGACACTTTTTATAAAAATGTCTATGTTTATATAGATAGGTAACTGTATGAACTATGTTACATACTATATTTTATAAAATATACCAAAGTAGTTATAGTAATTATTTTGATGGAGGTGAGAGGGTTTTTTTATTTTCATCTTTACCTATTTACCTATTTCCAGAGACTTCTTAAAAAATTATTAAGTATTATTTATTCAATTTGAAAAGAGAGAAAAGAAAGAAACTCTTATTTTCATTTTGGAGAAAAGAAAAGATTTCTCTGTTCTAAAGGGTGAAAGCACTAGCACCTAGAAGAACGGGCGAGACGTTAGATTCCAGCTCATCGGTTAGGCGGGGTGAACCCTTTGCACCAGCCTCTAACAGAACCGGCAGAAGGGACAAACACACAGCCCAAGATGCAAGTGTGGTATCACTAAAGATGCTCAGACATAACAGTTTGGGCAGGTTGCCATGGAGGCAAGTGATTGACACACCAAGTGTTTGGACGTGTTGCCTTGAGACTCCTGGTAGGTGAGGTTTTTAACATCGGGTGGAGGATTGAACCAGGGGACCTATAAAAGTCTTTCTGCTTCTCATTTCTGAATTCAAAGACAATTGTATCTCAAGCTGCTTGTGAAAAGGTAACTAAGACAAACAGGAAGATAAAATTCACGCGAAGGATGACCTTGTAATGTAGTACTGCAACACCCCCAAATGGAAGTTAAAGGCCCTGGCAGTCCCGGGGTCTGTCCAGGACTTCTCATCGGTGAATAATGAAAGGGAGAAGGAGCCAATCCTGGGCTCGCCAGTAGAAACCAGGAGCCAGGTCCCTGCCCATCTGTGGGGCCACAAAGCAGCAGGGTAGGCCGGTGATTCCGCAGCCCTGCTGGACTTCACAGGTGGTTTTCAGTGCTTCTGGGTGTCCGTATATGTTTTTTGTCTTGGGTCCTGATCCCGCCAGTTCAGCCTCAGTAGGTGGAATAGGGCCTGGATATCAGTATATATATTTTTTAAATCATCAAGTTATTTTGATGACCAGCCAAGTTTAGGCACACAACCAAAATAAAATACACATGCACACATACATAACAAATATATACATATCGGGACAGTTACAAAAAATAGAGAAAACATAAGGTTGATGGTTAAGCACATGAAATTCTCTTAACTATTCGTGTTTTCAAAGCTGCCTCACCAACAGTCCGTCGACATTCACAGCTGAGTGACACTCCAGCCAGCGTCTCTGATGTTTCATTCAGTGCGTTGAGCAGAGCGGCTTCAAAGAACTAGTTTTACTTATTAAGACAGTCCGTAATCATGCTCATATATATTCTGATGAGAAGAATGAGATGCAGTTGTGTCTTTGCAAGCAGAACAGAGTAGGAGCTGGCATCGTCCCCACGAGCCTGGCAGGGTGGCTCCGCGCGAAGCTGCTTGGTGCGGCAGGCCAGGGTGGCCGTGTGCGAGGCGGCTGACGTACGGGGTCTGTACTGCAGCCTCACTCTCCTCGCCGTCTGTCCGCCCAGAGGCTGCGGGGGACAGGATGGATTGCGAGAAACAAGGAAGGGCCCTGGGTAGAAGAAGCAACAGGAGTGGGGTGGTGCCGCTTTGACTCCCTGGAGAGTTGGAGATGAGGGGCCTTGGACACAGGTTCAAGGGGTCAGCCCGGGACAAGCTGCCTCTGCCCCCTGCTCCCCTGGTTGCAAGTCTCGTGGGGACTCGGGTGCTCAACTGAGAGGGAGGAAGGAGTGGGCGTGCTCCCTGGAGGGAGAACGTGCCTTAAAGGGTGTACAGTTGGTTAATTAAAAACGTCATTGGGGAAAACGCACTTGTGACCCACTGGGGGAGCAGCTTCTAACTGCCCTCAGGTAGACGCCAAGCCAGCGGGGCAAACGGTTTTCCATGCAACTACAGAGAGCATCTGTAGCAGACAGAATACAGTGGAAAAGAGAAAGTGCCTTTTCCCTGTTGACCTCCGCACTAACTCTCAGAACGTGTGTGTGTTTTGCTCGTCCTCTCCTAGGTATGAGAAGGTGCCAGTCATCTTGGTCGGGAACAAAGTGGACCTGGAGAGTGAGAGAGAAGTGTCCTCCAACGAGGGCCGGGCCCTTGCCGAGGAGTGGGGCTGCCCCTTCATGGAGACTTCTGCTAAGAGCAAGACGATGGTGGACGAACTCTTTGCAGAGATCGTGAGGCAGATGAACTATGCTGCGCAGCCGGACAAAGATGACCCCTGCTGTTCTGCGTGCAACATCCAATAGCATTCAGAAGCAGCTGTCCGGGACAGGATCTGCCCCGCGTCACAGGCGGCACAGACCCGTCTGCGTGACCACGGAGTCGGCAGGCTGTGTGGCACAATCTGTGTGAAAGAGCAGCCCTCGCCCGGCATTCAGCGGTGATTGTCCGTGGACATCCCTGAGTAACATTTGGGCTCCGTAGCTACAGTTTTCGCCATTGTCCTCCGTCTCCTAGACGCACCTGCAACTTCCAGGCACAGCCGATCGACCGGTCCACGGGGCGGTCGCCTTTGAATGCTCTGATGACATTGTCGTGGAGCCGACCGAAGCAACTCTTGTGTACGTTAAAAATAATCATGAGAGAGAAACCAGAAGAATTCCTATGACCACTACAATTGAAATATTTTATCTTCTTTAAAAAAAAATAAGTAAAGGAGAAATATTTTCCTACGAGAGTACTGAATTTCAGGAATTGAGATAGTGCTTCTAACCGCTGTATTCCGTCAAGTAGGACAATAGCGGACCTGCCAACCGCAGTACAGGGAGACTCTTTGCTCAGCTGGCGCATTTCTGTTTCTCAAAATTGATGCCTAATTGTAGATGTTATCCTAATTTGTGACACAGAACTGACTCCTGCATCCATCCTCGGTAGAGCAAAAGTCAAAACAGGTTGTATGCAAATACAGCCTGGCTTTAGAATGTGTAAAATCACCTGCTTTGCCACACCGAAAACAGAGGCCCTCGCTAGGGTTCTATCCGAGTCCAAACCCCAAGCCCACCCTCTGTTAACCAAGCGAGTGTGGCCATTCATTAGTGCACGACTGAACGAGAAGGGAGCAGCTGGGAGGCAGAGGTTGCCCAGCCTTACTAACCAGAAGCACTCTAGTCGCAGGTTCAGTAGCACCATCACGTAAGGGAAATGAAGCCATGTCGCATCCATGTGTCCCCGCGTGCAGAAACCTCACAGGACGGTACCGACACCTTGCGTTTTTCCGTTTGTTGAAGCAGCAGATTCCTTCTCGCCTCCAAGGGCTATGGTTGTGGTGTGATTCTTAGTAACCTGCTTTCAGAATCAGGTTTGCTGGAGCAGAGCTTTATTGCAGGCATTTAAAAGGATTGAATAACCATGTGAAGTCATTTGGGCTTAAAAGTAGAACATAAATTATAGAGTGGAAGGTAAGGGACAAAAAAAAAAATCTGTTATCTTTAATTTTCCTGGAGAAGTACATCAAGATTTTCTTGTACCAATTTTGCCCTGATTACTGAAGTGGCAAATAAAGCTGGAGAATTTTTTGTTTTGAAAAGGTGCTCAAGCTCTGAAATTTCTGGTTTCCGTAGCCGCAAAGTATTTGTCACTTGCATGACTGACGGCCCAGGAGGAACCCATGCGTACGTTTTACAATCCAGTGTAGAAGGGTTTCTAACTAACTTCAGAGTTCCTAATGCTGAAGAGAGTAGCTTGAGCTGATTCTCTGGGGATAAATGAACTTGGCCTTCAACTGCAATATCACCGAGCCTGTGGTCTACATGCCGCCCCACACGCTGTTGGTTTCACACTCCTGTGCAAGTAGCCTCTGGTCTTACGTGTGTAACTGAGAGAATAGTGTGTGTTTGTGTGTGCATGTGTGTGTTGTTCCTAAGAATGTGGCACAAGTCAGAAATAATTGCCTATACTGAGAATCTGTGTTGCAGAATATAGTGTATCAAAAACATCTTTTTGTTTTAAATTATTTAAGTGTTTGTTATACATCATTGAAATCATTGGTAGCCACCCCTGCCCCGCACCCCAAGTGTTTAGTGAACTGGTGTTAAGCTTAAAGGTGGATAGTAACTTCTCATAGATGAGAAAACAGGTATGTGGGTAAAACCAGGCCATGGTGGTCAAAAGTCTTTGAATCGTGAATATTTGCATTCTTCTTTGTAGGTTTTTTTTTAAGCCCAGTTATGAAGCACCTTGTTTATAGAACAAAAACGTCTAACCAGTTTGATTGAAACAGATTTCCTTGTGTAAAAGTTGATTTGACTCAACATGTAGAGAAATCAAAGGTTCAGGAAGTATGACTTACCTCCTGAAGGAGAAATATCTGTTAGTGAGTTGGTTGAAATTTGAAGCCTCTCACTTCTCAGAATGATTCTGTTTTTTAGAATGCCATATTTAATAGCAATGTATGACAACTAAGCTTACATATTACAAACATCTATAAAAAATTCTAGTCTTACATAATGGATTGTTATGCAGATGAAAAAATAAGTTTAACAATAGGAAAGGTATGGCAAAACGTGAGATGGAAGAGATTACCTAAAAATTGGGGTTTTAGTTAGACGTGGTTGTCAGACTGAAGGTGGGCTTCCCTGTAAAGATGTTCCTAATAACAGACTGGGCCGCCTGCCTGATCAGCGTTTCCTACACATTTAGTGACAAGGCATCAAAGACACCCAGACCCAGGGAAACCCTCGTGTGCTCCTACTGTTGGTATCTCGCCTGGTGTGAATAGAACTCAGTGTGAATGAGTGTGTCTGTTGAGATGTTAATAAAAAGCTTAAAAACCGGAAGATTGCATTTGTTGGCACATGAGATAATAGTGGCTGCAGAGAAAAGCCAGTGACTTTGTGTCGCTGTTTATTTTATGCCCTGATCAGACTAGCAACTAGATATGTGAAAGTTTTTCTAACATGCCTTAAAAATATTATGGTTTGATCCAAAGACCCGCTTTTTCCGCTTTTTTTTTTTAAGCTGTTATGATAAGGTTTTTTTGTTTTGTCTTGTTTTATACAAAGGTGGAATTTGTTAAAGTTTTTTTTTTTATGTTGTAACTTTTTAGGGTTCTTTTAAGCTGTGATAGCAATGGTAACGGATGCTTTTCATTTTGTTCCTCGTACACAAAACAAGCCAGCATCTGGTCAAAAGTATTACATAGTCTTTCTTACACTACTGAAAGGTGCTTTGATGGCTTTCTCCCCGGGTTTGTAGCGTCAGCACTGAACTTGACTCTCACCAGGACAGTTGCCGTCACCCTTCTGTGGGGAAACTACTGAGACCTGCTTTTCTTTATTAAAGATGTTGCCTCGGTGTCCACTCGTTGTTTTCAGGAATCGTCCAGTGCGAATGTCGGTTTACGTGTGAACGTGAAAGTGCTTGTTCTGTCTGTTGCTGTTGAGTTTTGTTTGTTTTGTTTTGTTTTGTTTTTTGTTCCGCTCAGTAGCATTGTTAGCACTGGGTAAGCTTTACTTGTCTCCTTAGCCAATCACATGGTAAAGCCTATGGGGGTCTTTTCTTTTTTTAATTAACGTGTCATTGTGCATCTATTCAATCTTGATCAGGGTTTCAGGAATGACTGCAGTGGGTTTTGGAAACAGACTTGTCATTGATTTGGGGTTTCCCAGAGAAAAATATAGTTCACAGTTAATTGTTGAGCTCTAATACAACTGACCATTTCAAATTGAACAACAGTTTATTGTTTTGTAACAATGTCAGTTGTTAAACCTTGACATTTCAATTAAAACAGGAATTGTAGTAATAACTCAATGCAAATTCAACAGTTGTATTTGGAGTTAAATTATTTTAACAAATAAATTTATTTAATGAAATTTCCTCTGGATTTCATTTGGTTTTGTACATGTTCACGATTGAAGTGTTTTTCATATATACAAGAACAACGAGAAATTGCCACCGGATGAATTTAACACTCTTCACACAGTGATACCCAAGCTGAACAAAATTGAGGCTTCATCCTATAAAAAGGGAGGTTAACAGAACATTTTCATACCCTATCTAAAGAAAAATAACACAAGAAAGATTTAAAAATCAGTAATCACAAATATGAACTACTAAAGTGTCATATTTTTTAATGCTAGCCGGATAATTTGAAGTCTCAATGCCAACGTTAACAGAATTCTTCTGGATAATGGTAGTTGGCATTTGTGGTCCCGCTGGTATCACTAAAATATATCATTGTTCTTGTGCTGCCTGGGAGCTTTCTGTGCAGGTCTTGTGCAGCGTGAGGTGCCAGGAGCCGGGGGTCGCCGCTCTGCAGGGCTGAGGACCTGCCCGTCCCATACGGGGCCTGTGAATGACGACAGATGCTGTTAATTACATACAGCTTCAGCTGCGCCGATAAGGAGCCCATTCATTCCCTGAGCCAATTTAAACGGTGCCTTTTGGTTATGTTGCCTTCAAACTGTGTTGAAACCCCCTGGCAGCGTTCCACCAGTTTAGAAGCCCCATTGTTTTAGAATATAAGAATAATCTGAATGAACATAACAGAGGCACTGTACACAGAAACTCAAACATTTAAATTAGGGAAAAGTGCCTCTATTTCAGTAGAGCAGATACATATCTGCTGGTTGGCTTTAGATTCCCATTTGAGGCATTCGTAAAGTATTTACACTGATCAAATTCTAATCTCAATTGGGGGAATTTCTTTGCGACTAAAAAACAGTATTTGGGCGTTCTCCCAAGTTACAGGGTTTATTGGCCGCCAGAGGCCCACAAACAGACCTCGAAATGGCTGGAGGAATAAAGTGCCCCCAGTGTGGAGCCCATCTGACCTCCGGGACCCGTGAGGCAGAGCAGGCTGTTACCAACTCCCAGAAAAGACCGCTGACCTCTTACTTGCTTCCTAATTTCAGTCATCCGTGTTTCCATGGAAATTCTAGATAAAACATCGCAGCACTTCATTTGTTACATGGCTGATTTGAACTGGTTTTGCATTTTTCAGTATTAACTAATTTTTTTTCCTCTGGTTTTAGGGTTTTTTTTTAAATGTAAGGGTATTTTTTAAATAAAGATTTTATTTATTTATTTTTAGAGATAGGGGAAGAGAGGGAGAAAGAGAGGGAGAGAAATAGCAATGTGCAGTTGCCTCTCATGCGCCCCCTACCGGGGACCCGGCCTGCAACCTAGGCATATGCCCTGACTGGGAATCGAACCGGCAACCCTTTACTTCTCAGTCCAGCACTCAGTCCACTGAACCACAACAGCCAGGGCTGAAATATAAGGTTTTTAAAAATTCTGTTCTTCCAGGTAAGATGATGTGTTACTTTTCTTAATATTTTCTTGGAACAGTACTCCTCATGTTACTAGGGATTTCTCCAAGACTTACAAGTGGAGAAGAAGGTAGAAGATTATCTCCTTGAAAGATAAGTACAAAGACCTTTATAAGTGCAAACAAATTAGGAAAAAAGAAACTGAAGAAATGATTTAGGGGAATTTTTTTATCAGATTCTCCCATTTCTAAAGCTCAGAAGTTAAATATTTCATTGTTCTGCATACAATTATAATTTTACAATGACAATATTTGGAATTAAACTTATATTTCACCTTTAAAAAATTAGATATTAGTGATAACTACAGAGAATAAAGGGAAAAGCCACCCAATTCCCAATCAACCATGTTAACGTTTGTAAATCCTTCTAAACATCATCCTGTGCAGACCACACAGACACAGGCAGAAGGATGAATAACTCCATGTTGCTCATGAGAAACTGCCTTTTAAGTACTAAAGAGAGTCACCCAAGGTCACTCAGCTAATCACGTGCAGAGTTAAGGTGCAGACCCAGCCTTCTAACTTTAAATCACTTTTTCCCCACTGTTCATTGAGTGAAATGGCCACTCAGTCCAGGCTCATTCAGCTGTCACTCATTGAGAGTTACTCCCACGCCTGGCACGGTGCAGCACTGCACAAACAGGCAGGTCTGCGTAATCCCTGACACCAAAAACGTCTCTGCCCATTCTGGCTGCTGTAACAAAACACCACGGACTGGGTGGGTCGTATGACCGACCTTCACTTCTGGCCCCTCCGGAGGCTGAGAAGCCTGTGATCAGGACCCTGGCAGGTCTGGTGTCTGGTGCAACCCACCCCGAGGTCGCAGACTGCTGACTTCTCATCACCTAGGTTGGTGAGAAGCAGAAAGGCAGCTCTCAGGTCTCCAATGACCACACCCATTCCATCTTGAGGGGCTCCTCCCTCCTGACCTCATCACATCCCAAAAGCACACCTCATTTGTATCTGCTTGGGGGAAAGGGAAAAGCAGGGAGACAGGGCTAGTGCTATAGGCTGAAGGTCTGAATCCTTTCCTTTCCCCTCCCCTCAAGCAGACACGCAGGAGCCCACTGGCAAGGAAGAACTCACGTGCATCCTACTTCTGCACCTTTTCTATTTTGCACGCCAATACTCCGGTAACGCAGGCCACGCCGCAGTGCTGGGCGCGGCCCACAGAGGCTGCCGCCGGCTCTCTGGCTCAGTTCTTTGCCAAGCCAGAAGGACCGGCCTGGGCTGTTCCAGTCCAGGAATGTGAGGCATCTGTACAACGAGTGGGGGTGGGTGGCAACCCCGCAGAGCTGCAGGACACTTTCACTTCCTAAGGAAGAGTCCGGGCTCACAATAGGATCCGCAGGGGGCTGGCTCCTGGAGGGTGGCCGATGGGGGCACTGAGCTAGTTCAGGGACAGAGCAAAGCTGAGGGGGTCAGAAGGGTCTGTCTGGCAGACACTACGCTGAAGACCATATCCTAGGTCCACACCTGCAGTTAAATGCTAGACACGTTTAGGTTTTAGTGAGATTGTTAGTTTAAAGTGTTAGGATTGGAAAGCATTTTCTGATGCTCCTGCAGAATGAGGGGTGCATCACATCTGCTTAGAGCAATTGAAATAAATTACTGTTTAGCGGGGAACTACTAAAGCCAAAAGAAATTGTGTACTAGTCGTGGAAGGAAAATAGAACTTCTGCAAAGAGTCACGGAATCTGAGTAACACAGCAAATAAGAATGTGAACCAAAGCTCCTGGGTCTTCATTCGTTTAGTCCTTGGTCCTGTCTCCCCCGTAAGCAAGTGAGAAAGCCACAGCCTATGATCTGTGAGCCCAGTTTCCAGAGGGACGTCTGCCCGTGGGACGTTCCAGCGCGTGGCCGGGATTGATTTCTTTGCATAGGTTTTACCCCAAGTGTGTTCTGAAGAGGCCTCATGCCACGAGACGTTTTGCAGGAAACGATTCTGGAGTCAAATAAGTTTGGAAAACGGCATAGTGCATCTCACATCTTGGAAAAGGTCCTGAGAAATTCCGCTGGTGTTTCTAAAACTCACCCCAGGGCCCTTTCTTCATACAGCAGTTAGGAGCACGCTCTGGAGCAAAGGTTTGGAAATGTTGCTGTTGGGTATTTGCCCTCCAAACCCTGCTGCAGGGACTCTGTCCCAGTGTGGGGGTTGGGATGGCGGGGCTGAGTCATTTGTGAACCTGAGAACCCTAATGAGAAAGAGACTGGGGGCTGGGGGGGCACCGTAGTCTTTGTCCACTTTCCTCAGGTCCATACTAAACCTTGGCCCTCAGAGATTACTTTTTTGGGAAAAGAGAAAGAAGGAAAGATAAAACCAAGAAAAATGTCAAGTCTTAAATAATGACTGTTTTCTTCTCAAAGCCAGTATTGGCCAGTCTATATTTCTAATCCTAGGCCAGCTCACAAGAGAGGGTCTTTTCTCAGCAGACAGCAGCCTGAACCTCACTCCCCACACCTAGGACCCACCCCCTTGCACTGTGACTTACCGATGTCCTTGACCTCGGCCCACGTCAGGAAAGGGTGAGTTGGGGTGCCAAGAAGAAAACAATGGCCGACATACCCAGGAATCCGTGAACCTTATCGTCGACCCTCCCCATATCATCCCTGAGGGAGGTGTAAGCTCCTGTGTGCCCGCGCTCACACAATCACACACACACGCACACACACACACACACATACACACACACCCCCGAGACCCCAGGGTGAGGGAACTGCAATGGCTCGCTGGAGCTGTCACTTCAAAGCTGCAGTGGAGAATGCCAGTGCGCTGCCTGGGCCTCCCACCCAGCCTCCGGTTGCCGAGGAGCCCAGCGTAAGAAGCAGACCCAGGGCCTCGGCTCCTTGTGTCCTGGAGCTGAATCCACACACTGAGTCTCGCCGCTGTGATGCGAAGAGAGGCCAGAGCACCTGTGCAGGTGACAAGAACCAAAAGGGAAAAAGAGAGTTTGATCCTGTGTCTAGGCCACAGGTGGCAAGCACAAGGCCCGCGGGCCGAATCCAGCCCTTCACCTTGTTTTATCTGGCCTGGCACCTTGTTTCTACCCGGTGGCAGCAGCACTGAGCTCCTTGCCCCTAGTTAAGGAGCAGTTACATGTACACAGTCCTAAAGTTACATCCGACCCCTTGAAGGCTACCGCGAGGCTGATGTGGCCCCCGGTGAGAATGAGTTTGACCCCCCTGGTCTAGGCCATCCGTCAGCCTGCTTCTGATGAGAGCCTGGGAGGAGGCCACACAGGCCCTGGACGCTCCAGGGACGCTGCTGCCTCCAGCCTCAGCTCACTGCCTGCAGGAGAAGAGCGGTGAGTGGAGAAACCCTGCCCTCCGTTCTGGAGGGGGCCTCTGCGCAGCCTGCCCCTCTGGCTAAGGGGGACTTATCCCCTCATCCTCCAACAGCAGACCTGCTCTCCAGAGTGAAATAAAGAGAGAAAAGGGGGAAGACAGATACAGGTGGGGAGACAGCTTTCCCTCCACCAGAGTCCAACCACACCTTTCTTATATGTAGAGTGTCAATGCCTTTTTCCCTCGATTTATTTTATGTGTTTGCATTCCCACTACCTTTCTGTTCATTACACGTCCTGCATTCGTTATCTGTGGCTGTGTAACAAAGGACCCCAGAACTCAGCGTCTGAAAGCAGCGAACAGGTACTATCTCACAGATTCTGTGGGTCAGGAAGCCAGGCCACCCGCAGGCTGGAGCCACCTGACGGCTGGGCTCCGAGGCCGATGCACTTCAAGCTCCCGCAGTGGTCGCTGGCAGGATTCCCTTTCTGCAGGGCTGTCAGACTGGGGACCTTCCGCTCCTGCCGGCTGCTGGCTGCCGCTGCCCCCAGGGCCCTCACCCTAGAGCAGCTCACAGTGCTTCATCCTAGTGAGCAAGTGGGAGAGCCAGAGCGGCGTGGAGCGAGACTGAAGCCACAGTCTTGTATTTCAGCCTCAGAAATGCTTCACCGCGTTTGTGCTGCCCTCAGAGTTAAAAGCAAGTCACTAGCTAGGTCCAGCCCACACTCCAGAGGAGGAGAATACCCCCGAGTCTCATCTGGTTAATTTTATGTGCCAACTTGACTGGGCCAAGGGGCACCCAGATATTTGATCAAATATTACTCTAGGTGTTTAGAAGAGATGAACATATAAATCAATAGAGTAAAATAAGATTCCCCTTCCTAATGCGGTCAGGCCTCCACCAATCCATTGAAGTCCTGAGTGGTACGGAAAGGCTGACCCTCCTCCAAGTAAGAGTGACCTCTGCCTGCTTAACAGCCTTCAAACTAGGGCTCTGGCTTTTCCCTACACTCAGACTCATACAGAAACAGTGGCTCTTCCTGCACCTCAAGTCTGCCGACCTGGAACTGGAACATGCTCTTGGCTCTCCCGGTCCTCGGGCCTGCAGACAGGCACTGCAATGTCGGCTCTTCCCGGGCTCCCCTTGCTGACTCACCCTGCGGGCCTTGGCACTTGCCAGCCTCCATAAGTGCATGAGCCAATTCCTTATAGCAAATCTCTTAATGTATAGACAGATGATAGGTAGGAAAGGAGGAAGGAAGGGAGGGAGGGAAGAAGAGAGGGAGGGAGAGAGAAAAGGATGGAGGGAGAGAGGAAGAAAAAAAGGGAAGAAGGAAGGAAGGGAGGGAGGGAGAAAGAAAGGAAAGAAGGAAGAAGGAAGGGAGGGAGGGAAGGAAAGAGGGAGGGAGGGAAGGAAGGAGGGAAGGAAAAAAGGAAGGAAGGGAGGAAGGAAGGAAGGAAGGAAGGAAGGAAGGAAGGAAGGAAGGAAGGAAGCATCCTACTGGTCCGTTTCTCTGCAGAACCCTGGCTAACACGGCACTGAGCACCAGAAGGCAGAGATCATCAGGCTCCCTCTTAGAAGGACACCCACACACACTATTATAAATGTTATACCACACTGTCTCTCCCCTTAGAGAATTATGATCTACAGTCTAAGGATTTCACTGCATGCTCTTTTTTCCCATTATTATGATTTCAATTTTTCTTCTACTGTCATTGTACCAGCGTGTTTAGAAAACACGGTCAGGGCACCACAGACATGCAGGAAATCCTCGTCAAGTACAATGCTAACTAGAAAGGCAGGAGCTAATTATGTTTAATTATTGAATATTAAATAAGCACATGTTAATTTTTTTCCTCAGTAAAGCAAAACAATTTCCCAAATATTCATCTGCTGTACCAGTACAGAACTTGAAATGAATTGGCCTTTATTAAACAATAAACCAGACTTCCAACAGAATATTCTTTCATCGGTGGATCCTGGAAGTTATTCTGGTATTTGCAGGGGGTTGTGGTCGGAAGGCTGAGTATGAATGATGGGGGACTTAAAAGTTGGAAAGTTTAGCTTAAATAATAGCTCATAAGCTTAGTAATCAATGCATGTAAAAGCTTTTGTTCCAGGAACTGAAGGTAGGACCCACCCTGACTCCAGGAGACCATAAGCAGTCCCACCTTTGTTCTCAGCAGGACTGCAAGCAACTCAAGATGACATCTGAGCCACTGTGCTCCAGGGTGAGATGACCACTGCCCGGGACACAGCTCAAGGCCACCGTCAGGGGGGAGAATGCTGAGTCCAATGAACTTTTCCCTGAATTCCAAACCCCTTACCTACACTTCGTTTTCCTTATAAAAAGGGCCATTTTAAGATGGAATTTAAGATGGTCTGTTAGGGTATGAACCCGCCATCTTCTCAGATCGCCGGCCATCTGGATAAAGCACCAGTAAAGACTCAATCCCTGTGTCTGCTTATTGGGTTTGGTAGTGACAGGCAGCCCAAACTCCAGTATCTTTTCCAGTTTCATTAACTTGTTATTTTGTTACCAGACCAAAGAGTTCACTTGCGTGCATCAAAGCCCAATCAAACGCAAATAAGAGGTTGCAGCAAAGAAAGTAGAGGCTATTAGTTGAGCATGGTGCCAAGCCCAGAGTCACAGGTGAGCCAGTGCTAAAAAACCTGGCTCTCCAATGGCGTCCAGGAGGTGGATTATCCAGGGGAAAAATAATTAACCATGGGGAGTAGTAGGTCATTGTGTCAGGCGCTGATGCCAGCTGTGGATTGCTTTCAGGTTCCATGACAGTGTGGTCATTGGCGTTGCTCTGCTCCCTCGGGCCTGGGGCTGAAACAGCTGAAGTTGAGATGTCCTCCTTAGCTGGAGCCCAGTTCTGTTTCTGGGGTCAACAGACCTGGGGCTTTGCTGTTTAGGCAGTTTGATACTGACCGGAATCTGATGTCCTGAGGGCTTAATGGTTAAGGGAGGGAGTGACTGCACAGAAAGGAGGAAGAGTCGTGTTACAGACAGGGACTTTCTGAGCCCTTACAATCTGTAACCTCTCCAGGTCAAGGTTGAGACAAATTAATAAAATGAATCTGAAAAAATGTTTAGAATCTGATTCCTTTCTTTTTTCTTTGTAAAGTTGGTTCATAATTGTCAGTAACAAAGCAGGTTAAATCTCAGGTGACAGTCGATTTATTAGCAATATCCTGGATTGACCTCGTTGCCCATTACCTGGTCTGGTTTGTGGATTATTTCAACAGGCCCATGAAATGAGATTATCTTTCTTCCTAGAGATATTCTCCCAGAGAGGCAGGGCAATAAAGGAGCAGCTGATAAGATCTGGTGGCAGGTATCTGGAGGCAAGGAGCTGCACTGAGAAGCAGGAAACCCAGAATGCCCCTCTCCTGCCCCCCCAGACCACCCACTCCCAAAGACTCGTTCTTTCTGCTGCAGAGGGGCTAGTCAAAGAACTGCGCGGGACTGCCAGTGACGAGCCCCTCCCCTCCACTGTCCCTGCCCCCTGACCCTAGGTCGCTGTGGCACCTTAGTCAGTTTAGTCTGCACACCAGTTAATCGGCGATGGGTTAATAAGGAATTTACTACTTTGAGGTTTGTTTGTTTAACTGAGTCACAACATACCTATAGTAGGATGCCCAGAACTTAAACGGGCACTTCAATGACATTTTACATATGTAATCACCAACCACCTCAAGACGCAGAACATTTCTGACACCCAGAAGGCTCCTTCATGCTTCTCAGTCAGTCCACCCCTCCCAGTGGGAACACTGCTCTTACCTCCACCACCATGGCTCAGTTTGCCAATTCTGGAACTTCATATGAATTACATTGCACAGTATGTATACTCTTCTGTCTAGATTCTTTTGTCCGGCATTACGTCCATTAGATGTGGCAGCAGTTTGTTCTTCCTTATCTCTGTATAGTATTCTGGTGTCTACGCATACTTACTTATTTATGCAATCTGTAATTGATGGGTATTTGGGGTGTTTCCGGTTTGGGTCTATTAGGAATAAAGCTGCTCCGAGCACTCTTGTAGATGATTTTTGGTGGACAGATACCTTGTTCATCTCTCCTAGATAAATACCTAGGCTTGGAATTGCTACATCACGGTAAACAATTTTCTCAAGCAGTTGAACCAATTTACACAGTAACAAGCCCGGTGTGAGAACTCAGCGGCTGTACCGCATCACAGCACGGACTCCCTGGGAAGCAGGCTGTGCAACAGAGCCTTGTGTGCGGGGTGTTTGTGACACAGTGCCCTTGGGACCGCTTCCTGCAGAAGGGAGCTGTAAGGAGTAAGACTAGACAGAGGAAGAAGGGGAGCTGCATACGGGCCGACCACCCAGGCTTGGGGTGGGGAGTTAGAACGGCCCCTCAGAACCGTTCCACGTTGGGCCAAGTTGGCTAGTCCTTTGTGCCTTCCACCCACCTGCCACTGTGACCTTGAACGAGATGCAGCCCCGACCGTCGCCGCAGGCCTGGAGGTGGAAGCTGTCAGCACTCTCGACAGCAGGGCGAACACTCACTTTGTTGAAGGAGCTCCAGGCAGCGCTTTGCAGCGTCCGCCAGCTCCACACGCCCACACACACGCGCGGCGCTGTGGGCCGTCTCCGCCTCAGTCATCCTGGTGGGTGCAGAGTGCTTTGTCGCTGTGCGTCTCACGCTGTATCTCTCAAGGGGCAGTACCATGCGTACACTGGTTGCCACTGGTCACCCTCGTTTGTGAAGTGCCTGTCTTTTGCCCATTGTTTAAGTGGGTTGTTGGTCTTCTCCTTGTACACTGGCAGGAATTCTTCTTTAATTTTACTTCTCGATGACAGTTGACATTCAACACTTTTTCGTATTGGTTTCAGGTGCACAGCACAGCAGAGAGAGACATCCATTTGGTTACAAAATCTTCCCTCTGGTAATTCAGGTGCCTACCTGGCACCATAGGTGGCCATTACAATGTCATGGGCTGTATTCCCTATGCTTTGCCTAACCTCCCCACACCCGTTTTGTGGCTGAACCTGTACTTCGTGGCCCCTTCTCGTTTTGTTACCCTGTCCCCCGGCCTCCCTCCTCTCTGGCCTCCATCAGTTTGGTCTCTGTGTCTCTGAGTCTGTTTCTATTTTCTTTGTTTTCTTCTTTAGATTCCTATTTAAGTGATATCATATGATATTTGTCTTTGGCTTGTTTCACTTAGCATAATACCTTCTAAGTCCATCTATGCTGTCACAAATGGTAAGGTTCCATTCTTTTTTATGACCAATGACAGGATTTCTTTGTATTTTCTAGATATGTATTTGTAAATATACTATCCCAATCTGAGGTTTGCCCTTTTCCACCCTTGTTGGAGTCTTTTCCTAAATAGGAGTCCTTAATTTTAACGAAGTCAATGTAGCAATCTTTTCTTTTATGATTAGTTATTTTGTATCCTTTTAAAGAAATCTTTCCTCATTTCAGGGCTGTCCTTGACCTCCAAAACCCCAGAGGTATGCTGACTTAACCTCATGCATAGAATAGAATAATTGTATAATAATTATTGTAATCATGCAAGTTTCTTTTTCTTTTTTGAAAGATTTTATTTATTTTTAGAGAGAGGGAAAGGGAGGGAGAAAGAGAGGGAGTCAAACATCCATGTGTGGTTGCCTCTCGCACACGCCCCACTGGGGACCTGGCCCACAACCCAGGCGTGTGCCCTGACTTGGAATCGAACCAGCGACCCTTTGGTTCACAGGGAGATGCTGAATCCACTGAGCCACATCAGCCAGGGCTAAAACTTAATTTTCTTGGTCATGATGTTCCTTATCTTAGATGGAGAAATGCTTACCTGGATGGGCGTTTCCTTCACAAACAGGTGGTTGCTCCAGTTGTTTTTTCTAGCAACAAATCCACTCACGTCAGCAACCCCCCGCATTTCCATTCACCATTCAGGGACACATAATTTGCAGTTAAAACAAAACAAAACAGAACAAGCAGACAAAAAACTCTTCTCATTCACCTATACCACTAGTATTCATTGTATAACTGTTTTTTGTTTTTTAAATGAATGTGTTAGGGTAACATTGGTTAATCACATTATACAGGCTTCAGGTATACAAGTTTGTAATACATCATCTGTCTATTATATTGTGTGTTCACTTCCCCAAAGTATAATTTTTTTTAAATGACAAACTTTTTTTTCCACAGCTATCTCACACAACAAAACTGATGTCTGGGCATCGACCTGAAACCAGGACGACAGTGATTGTTAATGTTTGTCCCAGCGGCTGTCAGAGCTCCTCTCTGAGAATCCCCCACAGATGCCCAGGCGCTGGGCATGGCTGCGGGGGAGGCCACAGAGAAGCCCAGGACGCAGGGGCAGCTCTGGCTGGGAGACCCAGACCTGATAGGGAGCCGGGGCAGACGCTTCCTGGGACTCAAGGCAGAGTGTGTGAGGGGTGGGTGCTGGCAGGAGTCCCCGATGGGGAAATGGGATACTAAAAAGTGGAAACCCTCAGAGAGCGGCTGGCCTTCTCATCCATCCAGGGTGGAACTACAAAACATGGCAAAAGGATACATCTTTTGTTCTTGTTTTATCCTGTCTGCGTAGCTCCTAATGTTTCTTCAAGAAGATTGTGTCCTCTTTTCCTTCTTCTTACAATGACTTCTCAGCCTCAGTCCTGAAAAAAACGTTGTCAGACATATCAGCACATCTGCGGCTTAGAAAAATATAGTCAAAGGTACAATGTATTAGAAATAAATGATGTAAGATACCCTAGCCACTCACTTTTAATTACATTTGGATGGATTATTTGTTGCCATAGAAACTCTCTATCCTTAGGAAGTTTTGGAGGCAGGGATCTCCTCCAAGTTTCACAGTTCTGTATCTTAAAGAAATTTCGTGTTCTATTTATGACTGTAGAAGTTATGCTGCAACTTTCCAATGGGATAACATGCAAACTTAGCTGTTGTCAGTTGCTCAAAACAGTTAATATAAAAGGCATTGTTTTTTTTCCATTGTTATAAAATGTTACAAATTTCAATATTATAAAATTGTTACAAAGTCTCTCTATATGGAACTATTGTCTATAAGTTGGTTGATTTGTTTAACTTCTATGTTCAATATGGCAGCCATATCTGAATGTACCCATTTCAATTTATGTTAACTAGAATAAAGTTAAGACTTCTGGCCAACATGGAAACAGGCAAACACACTGTGCATCTGAGCACAGCCCAAAGAAGGATGACAACAAATTTAAAAACAAAAAATAACCAGAACTGCCAGAAAATCAAACTGTATGGAAGTCAAACAACCAAGGATTTAAAGTAGACACATTCATCCAGACTGGTAGGAGGGGCAGAGACAGGCAGCTGGGCAGAGAGGACTTGTGGCAAGTTGGAAGCTGGAGAACCGGCACAGCAAGGCATCAGCTGGAGGACCAGTGATCCCACTTTCATGTGCGGATAAACCTGGAGGAACAACTGGGGAGAGAGACAGACCCACAACCCAGGGTTCCATCTCAGGGAAATAAAGCCTCAAACCTCTGACTGAAAAAACTGTGGGGATTGTGGAGGTGGAACAAACTCCCAGCCCCACAGGAGAGTCCATTGGGGAGACCCACAGGACCTAGCATGTACACAAACCACCCACCCTGGAATCAGTACCAGAAGGGTCCACTTTGCTTTTGGGAAGTGGGGGAAGTGACGGAAAGTCAGTCAAGAGCCCAGCATTGTTCCCTCTTGGACCCCTCCCCCATGTATAGCACCAAACGCACAGATGTGGGTTGCCCCACCCTGGCAATTACCTAAGGCTCTGCCCCTTACTATGTAACAAGTGCACTGAGACAAAACAAAAATGGCCCAAATGAAGGAATAGATCAAAGCTCCAGAAAAAAATACAACTAAGCAATGAAGAGATAGCCAACCTATCAGACACACAGTTCAAAGCACTGGGAATCAGGGTGCTCAGAGAATTGGTTGAGTATGGTCACAAAATAGAGGAAAGAGTGAAGGCTATGAAAAGTGAAATAAAGGAAAATGTACAGGGAACCAACAATGAAGGGAAGGAAACCAGGACTCAAATCAACAGTTTGGAACAGAAGGAAGAAATAAACATTCAACCAGAACAGAATGAAGAAACAAGAATTCCAAAAAATGTGGAGAGTCTTAGGAACCTCTGGGACAACTTTAAATGTTCCAACTTCTGAATCATAGGGGTGCCAGAAGGACAAGAGGAAGAGCAAGAAATTGCTGTTTTCTTTGAAAACATAATGAAGGAGAACTGCCCCAATCTGGCAAAGAAAATAGACTTCCAGGAAGTCCAGGAAGCTCAGAGAGTCCCAAAGAAATTGGACCCAAGGAAGCGCACACCAAGGCACATCATCATTACATTACCCAACACTGAAGATGAGGAGAGAATCTTAAAAGCAATAAGAGAATAGGAGACAGTTATGTACAAAGGAGTTCCAGTAAGACTATCAGTTGATTTCTCAAAAGAAATCTTGCAGGCATGAAGGTATTGGAAAGAAGTGTTCAAAACCTTGAAAGGCAAGGACCTACATCCAAGATTACTCTCTCCAGCAAAGCTTTCATTTAGAATGGAAGGACAGATAAAGTGCTTCCCAGATAAGGTCAAGTTAAAGGAGTTCATCATCACCAAGCCCTTATTATATAAAATGTTAAAGGGACTTATCTAAGGAAAAGAAGATAAAAAACTATGAACAGTAAAACAACAACAAACTCACAACTATCAACAATTGAACCTTAAAAAAAAACAAATTAAGCAAACAACTAGAATAGAAACAGAATCACAGAAATGGAGATCACATTGTGGGGTTATCAGTGGAGAGGGGGTTGGGGGAGAATGGGAGAAAAGATACAGGGAATAAGAAGTATAGATTGTAGATACAAAATAGACAGGGGAAGGTTAGGAATAGTATAGGAAATGTAGAAGCTGAAGAACTTATATGTACGACCCATGGACATGAACCAAGGAGGGGGAATGCTGGTGGGAGAGGGGTTCAGGGTGATGGGGAATAAAGGGAAGAAAAAAAATGGGACAACTGTAATAGTATAATCAATAAAATATATTTTAAGATAAATTAAATAAAGTTAAAATATAATCTCTCAGTAGCACTATTCAAGTCACACTAGCCCCATTTTTAGTGCGTAAGAGCTGTAGGTCGTTGGTGGCTGTGTACTGACTGGCAGTGCAGGTACAGACCACCCATTCCCATCATCACAGACAGTTCTGGGGAATGGCTCCACATCAGAATGAAACTCACTTGCATCAGGCCTATTCCATTTTCTTTGCTCTTCATTCTAAGAGATTAAAAATACACACACGAGGTAATTTTATGGGTGTGCAACCTGTATAGTTGTAAATAGCCTTGTACCTAAAAAGGACCCTATGCTTGGTTTAATGCTGCTGCCGCAAACTTAAAATTCTTAATAGTTTTGGACAAGGGACTCTGCCTTTATGCACTGGACTCCTCGTACATAGCCATTCCTGCACATATGTGATAGAGCTGGGATGCTGGGTCTTTGTCTCCCTTCCCTCGTAATTTTTTTTCCCTTCACCTTCTTTCTTATCATCTTCAGAGAGTAAGAAAGGGCAGTTGGCCCATGGGATACAATTCAGGTGCCTGGAATCCTATAAACCATCTCATCAGAGATCCTCATTAGGGATTCAGCTTTTAATAATATGTATTCCCAAGAATTTTGGAAGCCTAAAGCCATGCATTGGGCACCTCCAGCATTAAGGGAGAGTTGGGTTCGCTTTCTTTTTTTTTTTTTAAGATTTTATTTATTTATTTTCAGAGTGAGGAGAAGGGAAGAAAGAGAAGGAGAGAAACACTGATTGGTTGCTTTTTGCACGCCCCCAACTGGGGACCTGGCCCACAACTCAGGCCTGTGCCCTGGCTGGGAATTGAACAGGAGACCCTTTGGTTCACAGGCTGGCACTCAATCCACTGAGCCACACCAGCCAGGGCAGGTTCTCTTGTGAACTGGTAGTTTCTAACCTGGATTCTGAGTTGCCCACGGTGGAATCTCTTTCCCTTAAACAGTCTTGCTAGACACAGCTCATGTTTAAGTTTAAGCCTAATTAGTTTTATTCTTTATTCATTCCTTTATTCACATATTCATTCATCAAATGTGATACATCTGTTATATACAAGACACTGTTACAGGTCTGAATAAAAAATTATACCACTCACCTACTGTTGCCATCTGGTAAATTACATGCTGCAATTAACTCAACGTTAACAACAGATACAGGAGGGAAAAAATCAAATGCAGCTGAGTATCATCAAAGATTTATTCATTACTCACCATGTTTTCATGGTCAAATTAAAACAAAAACAATAAAAACAAGATGACTGTAGCATCAGTTCTGACTCATTCATGTACTATGTTATGAAGGAGAAAGTTTTCTTCCAGCTGAATTTTGGTTAGAATTTTTTTAAAAAAATATGTACCTGCCAGAAAAAGAAAAAATAGCACAGATAATAATAGTGTTGGTAATAACACATTAAATGCCCAAGTCATGTTCACCTACACTGGGAACTCATTGCATGAGGTACTTTTCTGAAAAAGTTGATTCTTAATTATGTTGGAGTTACTCTAACGTTTGCATCTGTGTTGCAGTCTTGAGCTTGCCTGACCCAGGTGGGTACCAAATGGCAGAGGAAGTGGGATGAAACTGGCCGGGAAAGATTTGCAAAGCCAGAGACGCCCACACTGAGAACTGAAAGCTCATTTTAAAAAGTATCTATTTCTCCTTTCAATATCTTGGGTGCTGGCAGAAAAGCATATCACATACATTGACTGGGAAATAGTGCAAAAGAAATAGAAAATAGAAAAATTAGAAAATGAATAAGAAAACCAGGGGTAGCATTATTGTTCACAACACGGGACAAATCGACCGTGTTTCTGAAAGCGGAGCTCTTCATACTGGATTCTGAGTGCGCTGGCAGCCAGGGTTGAGAGGGCAACAGAACTATGTCTGATTCCCAACGTGCTTATGATAAAGATAATTCTGGAAGTGTGTTCCAGATGTTGCCATGGATCCCCACAATGGAGCACGCAGTATAACGCAGCAAATGATCCCCTCCACTACAGAGCGGGGGCTATCCTGTTGTTGGTCTCGTGATCCCTGTCACTCATTTACTCTTTTCAGTGCTTTCATGTTTATCGAATGATTTTGTGGATTTCCAGCAAAGGGGCAGGTTTTGAAATACTCTACTTAGAATATTACAGAAAGATGAGGGTTTTTGTTATTTTCAGATTTCAGGCACGATGATAATACCAATCAATGGTAAGTACACTTTTAAAAATGAAGCAGATGAGAAAAGGACTCTCATGAGCTATCCTAGAGCTTAGGGGTCAAAGTTATTTTACAGAAGGTCCCTCCTCAGGTGCCTCATAATAGGGAGAATGATGGGGGTTGAAAGTGCAGGAATAAAAGAAGAAACAAAAGGAGAACGGGACAGAAAACAGACTCGGGCGCATGGAGCAGCCCTGAGATGGTAGCCCTGTTGAATTTAGCATCCCACACGGTAACCCTGAGGATGCTCTGGGGGAAGATGCTGGACGTTCAACAGCAGCAGAGATGGAGCCCATGGGCCCTCTGGGCATCACATCGAGGTAACAATGGGGGGCCATTCAGCTTATCCATATTTGTGCATATTTGTTTTCTTATTTTCTTTTTTATTATTTAGATATAGTGACACATAACATCACATACATGTTGTATAGTATTTAATAGACCATTTTTAGGACATTTTTAGGTTCACAGAAAAAAATGAGAAGTACAGAGAGTCACCATATACCTCCTGCCCGACAGACACCCCACACCAGAGTGGCACAGCCGTTACAGTCGATGAACTTCACTGACAGGTCATTACTGCCCAAGGTCCATAGTTTACATTAGGGTTTGCTCTTGGTGTTTGTACATTCTATGGATGTTGACAAGTGTAAAATTACATGGATCCCCCACTCTAAGCTCATGTTTTTAATAGATGTATAATTGACATTATATTAGTTCTAGGTGTACAATATAAAGATTCTGTGTTTGTAGGTGTTGTACAAAGATCACCACAGAAAGTCTGACATTTGTAGCTATACATAGTTAACAAATATTTTTCTTGTGATGAAAACTTTTAAGATCTACTTTCTTAGCAACTTGGAAATATGCACTATACTATTAACTATAGTTGCATTCTGATGACTGACTTAGTTTGGCAGTTCGTACATTTTAACTGCCTTCGCCCGTTTCATCCACCGCCACTCCCACCTCTGACAACCACCAACCTGTTCTCTGTGTCTATGAGTTTGTTTTATACTATTGTTTTCTGATTCCACACATAAGTGAGACCATACAGTGTTTGTCTTTCTCTGTCTGACTTAGCCACTGAGCGTAATTCTCTCCAGATCCATGTAGGCTGTCAGAAATGGCAAGATTTCATTCTTTTTATGGCTGAATAATAATATATATGTGTATATATTATTGTGTGTGTGCATATATATATATAATTTCACATTTATCTATTTATCCATCCATGAACAAGCTCATACCTATTTTCACCCTCAGGAAATCCCAGTTCCTTGTAGTCCTGTCGCTAGACTTGGCCATGACATTATCAAGATCCCAGGCTATGAGAAGGGCCAGAGCCGAGTTCTCCTATTCTACCACAGGAATCGGTGGGTGCTAGGGCACTGGAGTGGGGTGGACACTGGACTTTCAGCTCAAGAGCTTTTATCTCATTAGCTTCAAGTTTGACATTCTCCAGTCTTGGTCTAGAAAACTACACATTCTAGTGGGAGGTAGAAATAGCATGCATATTAGAAAATAATAGAGTGTGAGATAAATCTAATTAGGAAAAGCCAATTATAATTTTACCTCAGGGGACTGAGATGCTTAGGGAAATCAATTGAATTTTTAAGTTAATTAGGCAATAAAATATTGTACTATTTGCTGAAAATCTTTCTAAAATGTATGTGTTCATTTCAGCTATAATAGCAGCAAATTTGGGGGTCCACATAAGTGTTTCCATTAAATTGCCAAGAAAATACTGAAAACTAAAAACTGACAAATCGACAAAGTCAAGATGGCTCTTCCACTAACTGCATCATCCCTATTTTCTACCACGGTTTTAACACATGCGGTCCCTTACGGGTAAAAATACCAGAAATCATCTCAGTACAGTAAAGGGCAAAAAGAGGTGCTCCTTCTATTTAGCAGATCATCAACATTTCACCCTGTGCAAGAGGTTTCACCCAATTCAACAAAATAAGGAAAAAATAGGGATAAGAAGTGAAGAAAAAATATTGCGCATACACAATGGTAAGCATATTTAAGAACCTCAGGAAATCAAACAGTAAATATTACAACTAAAAAGGAACGCAAATAGATATGCACAAATCAGTGCCAACTGCTTGCGTTAAGATATAATAGAGATCCCACTCACTATGATAAAAATGGAAAAAAAAAAAACAAATTTTTAAAAGTGCCCTAACAAGAGAGGTGAGGAAGCTGTGTCGAAGGAAACCACAATACTCAATAAGGCACCTAAAGAGCATCTTGGTGTTGCTGGAGGATCCGATACGATTAAGATGTTAATTCTCTTGAATTGAATGTATTCCCTTAATGCAGCAATAGTTAGAATGCCAATTCTGAGAGAATTGGTAAAATGATTACATAAGTTCATCTGGAAAATTGGAAAGGAGGAGATCAGACATTTTAACAATGTAGAGAAATACCAGGGAGGTGGGTCTTTGGTGCCTGATCTTTAAATGTCTGGTGAAAAATAAATAATAAAATTGTATATATGTTTCAGAATTGGACCTGGCTGAAACTGTACCAACTCTTACCTGTGCTACTTGGGCAAATGGTTACACTTTTCTAAGAAAATTTCTTCACTTAGAAAATTGTATATTATAAGGCCCTGGCTGGTGTAGCTCAGTGGATTAAGTGCGGGCTGCGAACCAGGCATCGCAGGTTCGATTCCCAGTCAGGGCACATGCCTAGGTTGCAGGCCATGTCCCCCAGCAACTGCACACTGATGTTTCTCTCTCTCTCTCTCTCTCTCTCCCCCTCTCTCTCTCCCCCCCTCCCTTCCCTCTCTAAAAATAAATACATAAATATTAAAAAAAAAAGAAAATTGTATATTATAAAGTATGGTTAGAATTAAGAGATTATTTTATCTCTTAACATAAGATCCATCACATATTTCTGGCTATTATATTAGGCAACAGAACCTTTAGGGAAACATGTTCTATGAATAAAAAAAAAAGGTCATTTTCCAGAACTGATAAAGCAAATAATTTACAATAAAACCACCTTATAAATTTTTATGGGGACAATAATACCCTTTGCTGGTAATGATGTGGTGAGGTAGGCCCTAGAGTGGAAAACTGGCACAAAACTACTGGAGAATAATTCAACAACACTTTCCAAGAGCCTCAGACATGTTTCCACCCTTTGATGTAACAACTACTAGGAATCTGTCTCATCTAGGGGGGAAATGGATAAGGGCAAATGTAATTGCTGTGTTACATATAACAATTCAAATGTGCAACACAGAAATATTAAGTAAAACATGTTATACCCTCATGAGAATATTTTATGCTATGTATATTTATGCAAATAAGAAACTATAAATGACATGGGAAAATGCTCACCGCAGAATAAAGAATGTATATATTGTATGATCTCAGTTTTGTAAGTTAAAATCATGTAGATATCTGTTTCTGTATATGACAGAAAAAATATCACTGTCTCTAGACTGTGAAATTTCTTTGTTTTTCTGTATTTTCTAAATGTTCTACAATAAGCAATTACTTGTTTTATAAGAGGAAATATAAGTTATTTAAAATGACATTATGTCTGAGAAAAGTTAGGCCACTGTAAATGAAGATATTAAAGAAAAAAGTTTAATATGTAAACATTTTTTAAATAAAATAAAGTATATAAAACTATTTCCCAGTATTAGTATTGTTTAATTAAGTTTAGTATTTTGACATTGATTTGAGTTTTTAAAAAGTCCTGAGGTTATCTCTGAAAAAATTAATTGTTCTATAATATTTACAAGATTACAGAGTGGAAGGTTACATGTGTTTTAGGGGAATGACAGAATAGTTTCTGGAATTGTATGTGTATAC
Organism: Tonatia bakeri; assembly: GCA_004024845.1. Lineage (NCBI taxonomy): Eukaryota > Metazoa > Chordata > Mammalia > Chiroptera > Phyllostomidae > Tonatia > Tonatia bakeri. The sequence continues at coordinate 37,638 of PVIA01010802.1, forward strand.
ATTTATGTTTTAATTACTGTTAATGGAGTCACCATTCTCGTAATTTATTTTTCTCTTAAAAAAGAAATTCCACTAAAATAACTGAGAGTCACAGTTACTTGGGTTCTTGTCCCTGGAGACCCTTCTGTCTAATAAAAATTAGAGAGCGCCTATGCATACTGATTTGTTGGAACTTTGAAGAAAATGAGCATGGGACTTGGAACCTGTCAAATCTCTGTGGAAATTCTAATTTACTCTCTTGCGAATGTCTAGGGCTTTGCCCAAATTATTTTACTTCTTCAAACCTCAGTTATCTCAACTAAGCAACGGGGACAATTTTAAGAGTTGTTTTTCACCTGTGGTGAAGGCTGGAAAAACCAAGCTTTGCCCCAGAGAACTGAATTTAGGGGTCAAAATTTCAAATAGAAAACAACGTGCAATTTAAGTGTTGTTTTTGCAAGGTAAGAGCATGTTCTTAGAGCAGCACAGAAAGAAAAAAGCCTAAGTTTAGGACAGAGGTAGCAAAAATAAATGTCTAAAATTGAAATAAGAGACCAGAGGGTACGTTTGAAGCTAAATTTGCTAATTTGGCTTCTTTAAGTCTTCCCCTCTCCCAGCCATGCTTCCTGCCCAGTCCACCCCTTCCATCTATCCAAGACAGTACGAAATTGAGTTTTCTGGTAAATTGAATATTCTGATTCCCCCATATTACCATAAATACAAAGGCAGCTTACATATTCCCAAATAACTAAAATCTTTTCACAAAAGATACTTCATCTGACACTGCTCAGACCGTAATTATAGATTGTGAATCACAGATTGTATGTGAATATCTGTAGATTCAAACATTAGCTCAAGATTGTACAGTGCCCCAGCTTGTCAATTTAAACACCCTTTGCGTAACACAGTGAATAAAAGCCTGGTTGTATTCACGTTATGTCTTTCTGTGTACTTTTTGAGTAGGAGTTAGTGACATCGAATGTTATACTTACAGCTATTGAAAAAAGATAGCCGACAAAACACTGGGAATCTCCTGCACGGGACCAGAAACAAACCGAGGCAGGTTTTGCTGAGCCCAGTGATGGTACGGGTCAACACAGATGACTTAGGTAGTTGAAATGACTCTGCTTTGGACAGTTGCCTTAAAAAGTGAATAAACATCAAATACTGTGGCATTTTTATTTTGGCCGTTTGTGTTGTCAACGTATACACTGATCTTTCGAAAGTCAGAAATCTCCAGGACCCAGGCAAGTAAATCGAACCTAGCAGAACGTATTTCATATGCACACCCATTATCTTTAAGGTATTTGGAAAGGTTAAAAGCCACTTGAGTGAGAACTCACCAGAAAAAAAAAAAGAAAATACTTAATGTATATAAAATATTCAGAAGTCTATAAAGAAATTAATTTGAAGAAGAGGAATCAATATAAAAAGCACAGTGCTATCTGGCACCGGTCGTCTCACTCTTGGCCCTGAGCAGAGGGACAATGTCCACAGAGGAGGAGTGAAACATTGACCGCTGGCACAGGGATGTATATCTTGGTCCAAGGTTGTGTGGGTTCATTGTGTGTGGGGCGGGGGGGAGGAGACAGCATTTGGTTTTGGCAGAAAGAGCTGCAGTTTGCACAACAGTGGGACTCAGCGACAAAAACCTTGTCTCAGTGGTTGAAGATGGAGGCTATCAAACCAAACAATTTCAGGGTTGAGAGAGATTTGAGCGATCCTCTCATTTATCCATGAGAGGTGGGTGCTAATTTATCTACCCACTGCCGTGGCTTGCCCTGGTGGAAGGGTTTCTTAGGAGCCATTCTCAGCCTCTCTTAGAAACCATCTATAAAGATTAAAAGAAAAGCGTCCAACTGAGGTTTTGTACCCTTTAGGGCAAGTGGCTTGAGAACTATCTGCTAAAGGTAAATCAATTTGAATTCACTTTAATCTCAATGCAAATGGTGCATACTACTCTGAAGAAGGTATCACAAAACTAAACATTTAGAAAACCCAACACCCAGTTGCCTTCTGGCTGATGACAAAGCACTTCCACATTTTAAAACCATGATTAAACCTTGGTAAATTCTACTCTTTTTCATTCTTATTTAAAAAGATTTTACTTATTTGTTTATTTATTTCTAGAGAGAGGGGAAGGGAGAGAGAAAGAGAAGGAGAGAAACCAATCGGTTGCCTCTCGCACACCCCCAACTGGGGCCCTGGCCGGAAACCCAGGCATGTGCCCTCACTGGGAATCAAACCAGTGACCTTTCAGTTCGCAGGCCAGTGCTCAGTCCACTAAGCTATACCAGCCAGGGCCTTCATTCTTTTTCATTATACTTAGTATCATAGAACTTGAAGGCGACCTGAAGATCATCTTGTTCACACCTTCAGTTTTGTCCAGAAGGATACTGAATCCCAGAAGTTTACAACTGTGCAAGACTCATAGATGTCCCACAAAGCCACGATGCTTCACGTCCTAACCGGAGCTCATTGTAGTACTGTGAATTCATTCCTTTTCCTACACCCTCTATTTCAAATAATAGTGGAACCGTTCTCTTAGTTACCTTAACTCTTTTTCTTAACCTCAAATTCTATCACCTTCGTTTATTCCTCCTTCTATCCATCCACCCATTCATCAATCTACCTATTTATTTATCAAACATTTATTCGGCATTAACAGCTTACAAACACACTATACTTGAATCGTTGGACATAAAGATTAAGTGGAATAAGTCTCTCTCTCCAGACTTTGGACAGGAAGAAAAGGGTGGCCCAGGAAGTCCAGGTGAATCGAGCATGACCCACCACTGACCCCCTTGGTAGAAGCGGGAACTTCCTCTTCTGCTAGAAAACAAGGGTAGAAGAAAAATGGATCCAATCAAGTTAGACTGCAAGCGCTGACTTCTGCTCTCCACGAGGCGTTCCTAAACCAAGCAAGGGTCAAGATATGGTATCGTGCAATTTTCACTGCATTTTCTGCAGGTCGTATGGTTTCACATAAGAACAGAAGTATTTTTGCTAGCGCCTTTAACTTTCTTGGAGACCATCTCATGTACCCGATGCCTGTGCAGCCTTCAACAGTCTGCCCTTCATCTTAGGGTTCCCAATTCCCAGCTGAATGTTAAAAAAGAAGCATGGGCACTGAAGGACTTTCCCACTTACTCTTGGACAAATGATTCAACTGAGATCAGTATTAATCTGTGGTGTGATGTGCTTCACTAGAATTTAATAAGGATACACCAGCCATTGCAACTGAAAATGTTTTAAAGTTAAAAAAAATCTTTAGTTTCCGCTACAAAAACAGTACATGTTCATTGTAGAAAAACTAGTCAAAAGCCTTTTTCTACTTATTCCAAGCAGTTTAATTTGAAAATCCACTTGTGCTGCCAGAAAACTCAGAGCAGAGGTGCTAAGGACCTGTGATATTCTATTAACTTTCCCATCCCAGAAGTCTACGGAAAGAACAGGAGTCTTGATGGGAAAAAGTCTGAGTAAGTCACAGCTTGACTTGCAGCTAGCTGCCCTGTGCTCAGAGATGAGAGAAGGCCAAGCTTACAGCTGAATTTTCTCGAGTGGCCTGATTTTAAATTAAATGTAGCTGTGAAGACATCCAGCTCCCAGCACAAGCTGTGTATTTCTGTAGTCCTTTCACAAGGGTGGGGACTGGGATCCTTTTGTTCACGGCTGTCTTCTGTTGTAGGTAGCATGACGCAAGACATGCAGTGAGAATGAGCACCGAGGGTTGAGTTAAATGAGGAAATTATGACCCTGTATAAAAGTGTCTGCAAAGCATACCGGGTCATTGTGCTTTATGATGGATCTATTTATCTATTTATTAAAAGTGTGTTTGGCTTGGGGGCTGGTTCTTCCAGTTGCAAGCCAGCAGATGCCAGCACAGAAGATGGTGAGGAGAGTTTCTCCCCTCACAGCAGGAATAGCTTAGCCAATGACTAGCATACATAGCATGTACCAGGCACTGTTCTAAATATGTCATAAATATTACCCAATTTAATTCTCAGAGAAGCTGCTATTTTTTTTTTATTTTTAATTAGGTGTTATTGATTATGCTGTTACAGTTGTCCTGGTTTTTCCCCCTTTGTCCCCCTCCACTGCCTCAGGCAATCCCCCCACCGTTGTTCAGGTCCGTGGGTCATGCACGTAAGGTCTTTGGCTACTCCATTTCTGATAGTGTACTTTACCTCCCTGTGGCTATTCTGAAACTACCTATTTGTACTTCTTAATCCCCTCACCTGTTCACCCTTTATCCCCCTCCCCCCTCTCACCTGGCAACTTTCCATAACTAATTTCTTTTCTTTTGCTTTTAAGAGTCTCTCTTTCTCTTTAACTTTGGTCTTTTAATGATGGTCTCTTTGGTCTCTTTGGCCTTTTAATGATGGCATGTCTTGGAGTGGGCTTCTTTGCATGCATCATAATTGGGACTCTCTGCAGAGAAGCTGCTATTTCAAAGATGAGGAAACGGAGGTCCACAATGGTTAAACCATTCTGTTGATGGTCACGTTACCAGGGTGCTCTGAAGGTCATGTCATACAGAACTGGGATAAGGCACAGCTGGCTCCAGAATCTGTCCTCAATCACTGCACAAGCCACCTCTTTCAAGGGTACCTAATGCTAAGCTCCAGGGAATCTAAACTCTGCAGGCTGTTTCCAGAAACTGTTGTAGGGCTTGCTTTCTCCTGTGACTGGGCTGTACAGAGCTGCTTGAGGAACACGCTGGGCTTTAAGATTCAGTGCCAGTGAGTTGGTAAGGCTCCTGACTTGTGCCCCGTGAGGAGGAGCTCCTGGGACTCCTTGGTTCGAAGTCACACTCATAGCCCCAGACCCTGGCTGCCGTGAGTCACACCCTGCAGATCAGCACGACATCTAGCTGGAGGCTCATCTTGGAGGGAGAACACTGCACTCAGGGAAGTTCAACATTTAGATGGCTTAACAACTAGAGATGCTGTATTGGACGGAGCTTTTGCAAGAAGCTTCTAGAAGTCTCTCCACAGCCTTTCTGCTTTCTGCCAGAGGGCATAGTACTGATGCAGCCAAGAGCCCAAACCTGTGGCAACATTCAGCACCCGCACAGGAACAGATGGTACCACCACATTAGGATAATCAAGAGAGGGTTCTTTCACAAAGTGACTACAGAGGTATGGGTGGGTGTGTGGAAGCACAGGGATCTTGCAGGAGCCTGAGCCGCTAGTACGTGGTTGCATCAGCCCCGAGACCTGAGAGGATGAGCACAGGTAGTGACTGCAGCACCTAGAAGAAGGCTCAAAGCAATTGGTTGTTTAGGTAAGAGCAATGACCTTCAACCAAGGGATACAGCCAGCCTGAGGTGCCCTTACAGTAAAAGAATCAGAGGAATAAATACCCCATCCTCACTCTCTTCCTTCCTTCAGATGTCTGGCCAGGAATCCTCTTTGGCTGGACCCAAAAAAAACAAGGGAGACGGAGACACCTTTGATATAGTCCATACAAGTCAGCCTTCTGGGGCAGAGAACAGTGGGAGATGAGGGAGAGTGGATGTGGAATAAAAACTATCCAACCCAGGGGCCAACTAGACTGTTTATAGACTGAATCTGAGGTAGAGCCCACACCAGCTGCAGAAGGTGAGAAAGAGATTCAGTAGAGAAAATGGAGATATCAGAACAATGACCCATGAACAAAGCACCATGACAAGGCAGCCTTGGTCTCTTTATGCCAAAATAACTGTAAGCAGAGGATGGTAAGATAGCCATGCAATCTCAAGTTATAAAAACAGCCTGTGGCTGGGGGTCACTGGGTTGTTCTGTTCTCTGAGTATCGCACTAGATGATGCGTGGGAAACATCTGGAGACAAACACAGCCTCCTGCACTGGGGCCCAGGGATAGCCAGACAGACTGGACAGCTGTGGTCACGGAGGCAAAGTTGCAGTATAACCTGCATCCTTCATCCCGACTGAAATGCTGCCCAAGAGCTGCACGTGGCCAGTGAGTATTTGATGAACCTATATTTTCTTTTTAGCAAATACGTCTCTCTTGTTCATAGCTTCATCCAGTTCCTAGAACACGGCAGAGGACGGAATGGGCCCGACGCACGTTTGCTGAGTGAAGGAATGAGCAGACGTTCCTCGTGGCAGACTATGCATGCATTCATGGAAAAAGCTAGACTCAGCACCTTCCCCAGAGCAACGTTCCTTTAAAGAGATAGAACACATGTGCCTACCACAGAGTTTTATCGCATTTGTCCATAACTGGCTTTATTTGAGATTTTGTTCTTTATCACCCTCCTTTATTTGAAAATTCGGATTTAAACAGTTTGTGGAAGAGAAGGCAGGGGGCCATTGGCAGTTTTGCACAGAGCAAGTGGAGTTTCTCATCCCGCTTCTATTCCCTGTTTACGTTTCCTGTGTACGTCTGGAACGTCGATTTAGTCCCATGAAGACTGGACCCAGAATCGCCCAGAAGGTACCTCTGGGGTTCTGACCTATGTGCTGGACACTGTCCCTGAGCTGTTTGCCAGGTCTTCCTCAGACTTTGCCATAAAAATGGTGAGTTCTCGCTGTAGCTAAATGGTCTAGCTTCCAGGAATACAAGTTGGGGAAAAAAGATCAAAGTACTTCCTTCACAGAAAACTCTGTCTTCTGAGGCATTCATTCATTCATTCATTCATTCATTCATTCATTCAACAAATACTTATTAACAGCCAAATCTGTGACGAGCACTTTTCTAGGTTCAGAATAGGTAACAGTGAACAAAAGAGACAAAAATAAAATAAATTCTTGCCCTTGTGTGTATTCTGGTGTGTGTGCATGTAAGACAGAGGGAGAGAGACAAAAGTTTTTGTTCGCAATAAGGAAAATATATAGCATGTCAGACAACGAGTTCAATAGAGGGAAATAACGCAAGGAAAGGTGGTAGAGTGTGCTAGGTTGCAAAAGGGGGAAATTTTGAGTAGAATGTCTCTTGATGTATTTGAAATACCTATTGATAATCTAAAATTGCATATACCTGTTGACTCATGGTGTTGGGGGTAAACGACCTCTTTCCTTTCTTAACATTATAAGGAGAAACATCATCACTGCACTAGAAAATATAGTTGGCTATTTTGCCCTGAGCAGTGTGGCTCAGGTGGTTGGATGTCACCCTGCAAAGCAAAAGGTCACTGCTTTGATTCCAGGTCAGGGGCATTTGCCCGGGTTGAGGGTTCAGTCCCTGGTCGGGAAGTATATGAGAGGCAACCAATTGATGTTTCTCTCCTTCTCTTTCTCCCTCCTTTCCCCTCTCTTTAAAAAAAAAAATAAATAACATCTTTAAAAAATAGTTGGCTATTTGATTGTCACTTTAGGGAGGAAAGAGGAAAAGTCATTTATCAAAAACTCAGCTTCTCTGGGGTTCGAAATCTAAAAATGCTGTTACAGTGGCAATGAGTCTCCTGCCTTGAACTTCCTGCATGCACCTTTGTTATAACCCACTGGGCCTAGTGGGGGTAATGCCTTGGTCCACCCAGAAAACCAGGGAACAAAACACAGGAGTTGCCTCACGCTGGCTCTCTGGAGATAAGCTGGCCACACCGGTGCGTACATTTTCTTGTCGGGAGAGAAACCTGTGTGAGCCAGAGAACTATCCTTTCACACTCCTCTATTCCATTAGGCATTTCTGATCAAAGTGGTGAGGGGGCCACATACGAAAACATTGCTTTGTGCTCGCCGAGGTTCATCTAGCGGTGCCAAGCTTTGCAAGAAAGCCTAGCAGAAAGACGGGGACCGAGCTTGAATCTGAAGCACACTCTGAACACCCTGAAAATCAGGAAAAATGATCTTCTTGAAAACTGAATTGCTTGGCCAATAAGATTGACTCTTTCAGAAAACCACTTCTAGGAGCACCGGACAGAGACCGAGCACATCACATAAACGTCTGAAGACTGCCTCTCCTGCTCTAAACAATGAGAGATGCCTCTGCACCAGCAGAAACAAAACCCAAACTGCCATCGCTCAGAGGGTGGGAAGAAGCTCTATGACCTGCTCTCCAACCCTCGAACCCCCAGTGGTGTTCCAAACGGGGTAGGGGTGAGGTTGGAGAGGGGCTATCCCACACCCCATGATGTTCCTGGGGCACCTCGACAGCAGGGGTGGGGAGAGCTGGCTCCCACAGTCCTTCAGGGGGCAGCTGACGATCTGGTTCCTACAGCCCTCCTCCAGGCCTGTTCTCCACCTCCCCCACTCGCGTGGGAGCAGACAAGTCTCCACAGTATAGGGGGCCGCGCTAGGCTTTCTCAGGCCCGGGACACAGTCCAGAAGTGAACAAGAGTAACTTCGGAATTTCCTGCTGCCTCTGTGCTCAGGGGAATGTACTGCAGCTCTCCTGGTCCCCCTGAGAAGGCTTCGGAGCCCTCCGATGCCCGTCGTGGTCCTCGCTCTCCTCCTGTGGCCTGTTGCCCTTTCCCACACCAACGGCAGAAAAAAGAAATTCTTCTTATTCCTAGCTTCTCACCTTCCTCATTTCACCTCATCCTCACTCCAAATTTCGATACAGGTTACCTAAAATTGTTTTTAAGATGTTAAAGCTGTGTACCAATAACGTCACCGCGTGCGTGGGTCCCTGGTCAAACGGTCTGCGTGTGACCCTGCCTGAGTGGGTCATTTGGGCCACATTTGCTCTGCTTGGGAACTGTAATAACTCCAGCCTTCTTCTTGTACTTGTGCCAGGCCGTACTGTATTTAAGAAGGGTTGAAATTCCCCATGGCATTTTCCTTCTGATGGCTTAAATATTTGCTTATTTTTCCCACAGGAAACTTTACAGTCAGTGTGCGCTCCAAAATCGGTCATTACGTTCCCCACATTGCCCTCTCTTGCGCGTCCTTGGGCAGCCCATTGAGGACATCTCCCTAATTCGATACCTCGTAGCAGCGTAACACACGGTTCGATCAATGGCGACCCGCTTCCTGATTTGCTCAGTACACTTCAGCTATTGCCTGGTTCAGGACTTCTCTCCACACCATGACAAGCATCTCCCAAATCCAACTGGACTCCACCATTTTTAAGTCTTCTCTACACTCAGACTCGTCATTTTCTCTTGGCACCAGCTCCAAGAGCTCCTCTTGGGGCTGGCCATGTAACGCAGGCCCCCCACCAACCCCAAACTCTGAAAGACACTGACAGTTGGACCGGATTGTGTTTCTTAGTTACACGTGATGCATGGCGACAAAAAGAAGCAGGGGCTCAGCGAAGATAAATGAGAAGCATCTGACACCCGCAGAAAAGAGTTGTAGTTAGAAGTCTCCAGGGGATCATTTTATAGTGTTTACTCTTCATTTGGGGGGCGGGGGATGAGAGGACCAGTCAGGAAATAGAACCAACTACTTTAGATATGCTCTGTCAGCTGTCAGAATCAGCCAGCGAAACGTCCTCTGCAGAAATTCTCAGCTTTCACACTGTCGTCCCAGGAGGTCCCGTGAGCTGGGAAATGGTGCAGAATGTTTGACCGGTGCTGAGGATGGCAGCAGGGAAGCTCTTTGTTTTGAGGAGCCTGTGGGGGGTTCAGAAAGAGCCACCCCAAGATGTGCTTCTGTGGTATGCTGATTTCCTTGAGCTAAAGACAATACTAGCTTCAGGTTCAAGAGTAGCTCCTGCCCCTCCCTTTAACTCCCTGGAACTTGAATCAGGAGCCTTTCTCCCAATAAGAGATGATCAGAGAGAACTCCTTTTGACCCATCTCTAGGGCAGAACAAACTTCTATGTACTAAATGTCTGTTCCTCTTGCCTTGTGATGACCCTTTGAAGCCTGCAAGGTGCACTCCCTTCACCCCTCGCTCAGAATGGCTTCTATACCTTTCTGTCTCTGAGTCTCTCCTGCATGTGGGGTCTCTGACTCCCTCATGCATACAGGGTTCTTACACATCTGTGTCTTTGAAGTTTGTATTTTCTCCTGCGAATCTGTCTCATGTTTATGTGATGATGAGACTAGCCAGGAGAATCTTGAGGGTAGAGCAAGGTTTGTTCCTTCCCCACATGCCCTAGACCCAGGGGCCACCCTCAAATCTGGAGAGATTATCAACAGATTTTTTTTTTTAGGATCTAGGAGCTTGAGGAACTAGGTAGAGATGTTGTAGTCAGCCACTGTTCCCCATGAATGTCTGGCTCCGTTTCAGATCAGAGTGGAACTGCAGGTTGGAAGGTGGGAGATTTTAGTGCTTCAGAAGCACTTTATGGCTGGATCTGAATTGAGATTCAACTGAATTCTGTGAGTGCTTGTCAGAATCCACCTTGTATGCCACTGTGCTCCTGCGGGAGCCATTCACAACCTGGTCTGTATGCACAGCCACCTCAGGATCAAGCTGTCCCCAGTCTGCATAGCCATGTATGGTGACCACCATGTTCCATGCTGCACATGTCCCAGACCGAGGAGGACTCTCCCTACCTTCAATGAGCTCAGAGTCAGGGGCAGACAAGATTGCAACCGAAGCAACAATATCATAAGGCAAAGCAAGCTATGTAGCCCAGTGGAAGGGAGTATGCAGAAACGAACTCAGAGTTACTGGAGACGTGAGGAGTAGGCTAAGGAAGGGCAGCAGAGGGGCGAAGAGGCAGCTGGACTATTTTGTGAGAGCCTCCAGTGCCCGGTCTCAAAGAGAACACCGACAAGAAAAGGCGGTAAATTTTTCAGCACACTGGAAGCCGGGCAGAAAGACATTTCAAAAAATCTAGGCAAAAGATAAGGGGGCTGACCTGGCATGCTGACTAATAAATAGTCCAAGGAAAGGAAGGTGAGATTTTTGAAGTTCATAAAAATTCATTCTAACCAGCTATAAAGATAAAAATGAGAACATGAGTAAGAACCAAAGTACTCGTGAACCCCAATTTTAAGGACAAGAAACAGTATAGTTAAACACATTCAAGTGAACAATAAGAAACTGCCATTTTTGTAGATTAAAAAAATGGTTGACTAGCTGTAATCTTATGAAATTGAAAGTTACTTTGCGAGAGATACCCCTATGTAGAAAAGTAGAGCCCCGAACACAACTACATTAAAACAAACAAAAGTTAAGCAAGACAAGAGAAGCAGGAAATCATTCACTTGCATCGGGACAAGTGAGGGCGCGTTTTCAAGTCTAAAGAAGACCCACCCAGGGGCTTCAGCCCCAGGCAACCTTCCATAGAGGGGCGGTTAGGTTTGTGAACGCCCAGTACTTGTTAGGGAATTAAAGAAAGACATTGCAACTCGCTTCCATTTACAACCCCCTATACATCTTCTTCTGGGAGGTTTCTTAACAGATTTGTTCCTGAGTTGCTAGCAAGGATTAAAAATCCCTCCAATCAGATTTTCCCTGGGTCCATTTTCTACCCAAGCTCACTTCTTTCACAGCAATGCACACTGAAAACAGAGTTTAGGAGCAAACAGAGAAAACTGACCAAGAAAACTTAAATCTGTTAAGCAGAACCTTAAGCAAACCTTCCAGGGGATGAGGGTGTCATCTGGTCACCTAGTTAACGTTAACGAATAACTAAGAATGAACTCTGGGAGCTCCATTAAGAAGGATGCAAGTTGTGGAACCCTCCTGATTTTTACTCCCAAATTCTGAGCCGTATCGATGTGCTTCCAAGCCTTTGTTTCCACTGCTTCCTTTTCCTAGAAAGTTCTCTCCCCTCCACTACGCCTCCCTGCCTCCGAATGCCAACTCACCATTCAACTCCTGACCTTGACCCCACTCCCTAGGAACTTATAAACACATAGCTCATGCTGTTGTTTTC
>PVIA01010803.1:0-49315 GCA_004024845.1 Tonatia bakeri
AAGGACACATGGATAAAAGCTAGGGGGAGGGTGGTAATGGGAGGGAGGTAGGGAGGTGGGTTGGGAGGGCTTGATTGGGTGGGAGGTAGGGAGGAGGGTGAAAGGACTTGAATGGGAGTAAGGGGGCGAAAACTGTACTTGAACATTCATTTAAATAAAAAAAAAGATTTTAGTTTTTGCCCATTGAGTATGATGTAGGCTGTAGGTCTCTCATATATGGCCTTTATTATGTTGAGGAATGCACCCTCTATTCCCTGAGTGGCAGATTTGAGCGTAGCAGCTCACAGAGGACCTGGGCCAGAGGCTGGGCAACTGTGAATATTAAGGACCAGACCTGGTCCCCATCCTCTCAAAACCATAGGAAGGGAAAAAAGTGAAGCCCAACACCCCTCTTCCTGTGGCATCCAGTAATACCAGCAGAATTCGCTGAACAGGTTTAAAGTCAGCAGGAGTCTTATTTTTTTTTCTTTTTCCCCCCTCTCTCTTTCTTTCCTTTTTTTCTTTCCACAAGAGAGACAATAAGACCTGGAGTTACAAACGGTCCAGAGACACATCCAAAGGGGGAGCATAAGGCTAACCCCAAAAAGTGACAAACTGAGACAAATGTCACTTTGCTGTCCTATAGAGTTGGCATTTTTTGTTCATGTGTATTATTATTTTTTCATAATATTTACCACTTTTATTTTATTAGTATTTTTTATTTCTCTTCCTAATATTTAGTTTTCCTCATTTTATTTCATTGTTTAAGAGCATTGTTTGACTGGTTTTCCTTATTCTCACTTTACCGTATTTTAATTTTCCTTCTTTCACTTCACCTGTGTTCCAATAACACACAACTCTTGATTGGGTACTTTCTATTCTGGTCACCCAGACCATATATTTCTTGTCATACTATTGTCGTTCCAGTACTATAAGAAATATTTGTTGTTCCATACAATTGTACATACTACACAGCAACCCTCCATGATTGTAGCCCCCTTCACTTTATTCCTGAGCATTATTGTTTTTGTGGTTAACTCTATTCTCTTACACTATGCCTACTTTTTATCCTTTACTCTCACTATAACTCATCATCTACCTTGCACAAGTGCTCTGTTTTCTGAATTCAGCTCACAATCATCCTCCCCTCTAACAAGAGTCTTATCTGTCACCTTTTATAAAAAGTAGCAAGTTGGGCAAAATATCACAATTAATGGTATACTTATCAAAAAAATACCCTATCTCTTCTCTACCTAGCTGGTACATTAAATCTCATAAAATAGCCTTTTCACGAAGATGGCGCCCAAAGCGAAGAAGGAAGCCCCTGCCCCTCCCAAAGCCGAAGCCAAGGCAAAGGCTTTGAAGGCAAAGAAAGCAGTACTAAAAGGCGTCCACAGCCACAAAAAGAAGAAGATCCGCACATCACCCACCTTCAGGAGGCCTAAGACACTGCGGCTCCGAAGGCAGCCTAAATATCCTCGGAAGAGCGCCCCCAGGAGAAACAAGCTTGACCACTATGCCATCATCAAGTTCCCCCTGACTACTGAGTCAGCTATGAAGAAGATAGAAGACAACAATACCCTTGTGTTCATTGTGGATGTCAAGGCCAACAAGCACCAGATCAAACAGGCGGTGAAGAAGTTGTATGATATTGATGTGGCCAAGGTCAACACCCTGATCAGGCCTGACGGGGAGAAGAAGGCATATGTTCGACTGGCTCCAGACTATGATGCTTTGGATGTTGCCAACAAAATTGGGATCATCTAAACTGAGTCCAGCTGGCTAATTCTAAATACAAAAATTTTATACTAAAAAAAAAAAAAATCTCATAAAATACTCTACCTCTGTCTTAATTCATTTTGCCTAACCCCTGCCACTGATCACATACAAGAATAGGTGGGAGCTACAAACCTCAGTATACTCATTGGAGGAGAGAAACCACCAACAAAGGAAGCACCAACAGGTAAAAACCCAAGTACAACAAGAGACCTCACACAAACAGAAGAAAGGGCAAACCTAGAGCATCCAGACAAGGAGATCAAAGAGACCACACCACTGAACCCTATAGAATTCCTATCATAGAAGTTCAGCCTACAAAGCAAAACATCAGGAAATGCAGAAACAAACAAAAAAAGTCACCTAAAATGGGATACAAAAAAAGAACATGCAATCAAAATGAATGGAAGACTCCAAACTAAAAGAGCTACACAAAATGGAGGTAACCAAACAATCAGATATAGAATTCAAAATAATGGTTATAAAGATGCTCAAGGAACTCACAGAAAACTACAAGGAACTGAGTGAGAACTATATCAGTATGAAAAAACAAACAGAAACTATTAAGAAACAGGAAGAAATGAACAATAAAATATCAGATAAAAAAACTAGAAAGAGTTACAAGCATGCTGAATGAAGCAGATGATGGAATCAGAGAGCTGGAGGAGAAGGTAGAAAAAAACACCCAGATGGAGCAAAAAAAGGAAAAGAGACTCAGAAAGAATGAATGGGTGGTAAGGGTGCTGCGAGACAGCACAAAATGTAATAATATTTGTATAATAGGGATACCAGAAGGAGAGGAAGAAGAGCAAGGGATAGAAACCCTGTTTAAAAAAGTAATGATTGAAAACTTCATCATTAAGAGAAAAAGTCACACAACTCCAGGAAACACAGAGTGACCCAATCAAGGGGAACCCAAAGAGGCCCACTTCCAGACACATTATAATGAAAATGGCAAAATTCCAAGACAAAGAGGGACTATTAAAGGCACCAAGGGAGAAATAAGAAGTAACATACAAGGGAGCCCCCAAAAGACTAGCAGCTGACTTCTCAACAGAAATGCTCCAAACTACAAGAGAATGGCAAGAAATATTCCAAGTAATAAAAAACAGAGGCCTGCAAGCAAGACTACTCTATCCAGAAAGACTCTCAATTGAAATAGGGGGCCAAATAAGGAGCTTCCCAGGCAAAAGAAGTCTAAAAGAATACACCTCCACCAAACCAACTCTGCAAGAGATACTAGAGGGACTGTTTTAAGAAAAGGAAGAAAAAGAGTCAGATAGACAGAGAGGAACACAGGTAAGGAAAATGGCAATGAATATGTACCTATCAATAACACCCTTAAATGTAAATGGGTTAAATGCTTCAATCAAAAGACATAGAATAGCTGAATGGATAATAATGCATGACCCACACTTATGTTGCCTACAAGAGACCCACCTCAGGACAAAAGACTTACACAGACTGAAAGTGAAGAGCTGGAAACAAATATTTCAAGCAAATGGACAGGGGATAAAAGCTGGAGTAACAATATTTATATAAGACAAAATAGACTTCAAAATAAGGGCCATAAAAAGAGACCCAGAGGGACACTTTATAATACTAAAGGGAAGAATCCATCAAGAAGACATAAACGTTATAAACATATATGCACCCAACATAGGAGCACCTAAATGCATAAAGAAAATCTTGGAGGACTTCACGAAAGATATTGACAGCAACACAATTATAGTAGGGGATTTCAATACCCTAATGTCAAAAATAGGTAGATGTTCCAAACAAAATATCAACAAAGATATTGTAGCATAGAACAATATCCTAGAGCAAATGGACTTAACTGATATATATTTTTTCATCCCAAAGAAACAAAATACACATTCTTTTCAAAAGTACATGGAACATTTGCAAAGATAGACCACCTGATAGGACACAAAACAAGCCTTTACAAATTCAAGAAGTTTGAAATCATGTCAAGCATTTACTTTGACCACGAGGGATTGAAACTAGAAACAAACCTCAAGTGAAACTCTCAGAAACACTCAAACTCATGCATATTGAATAGCATGCTATTAAACAATGAATGGGTCAAGAATGAGATCAAGGAGGAAATCAAAAAGTTTCTGGAAATAAATGAAAATGAACTCACAACAACTCAAAACTTATGGGAAACAGAGAAGACAGTCCTGAGAGGGAAGTTCATAGCGATACAGGCCTACCTAAAAAAGATAGAAACATTTCAAATAAACAACCCAACTCTACATCTACAACCACTGGAGGAATGACAACAAAGAGCAGAACAAGTAGAAAGAAGGAAATAACCAAGATCAGAGCAGAATTAAATGACACAGAGACTAAAACAACAATCTAAAGGATCAATGTATCCAGGAGATTGTTCTTTGAAAAGATAAACAAATTTGATAAGTCTTAAAGAAGACCTATCAAGGTGAAAAGAGAGAGGACCCAAATAAATAAAATCAGCAATGAAAAAGGAGAGATTACAACTGATATCAAGGTATTTTATACAACAAAATACTTTTAGTAAGAAATTACAACAAAGAATTACATACCAATAAATTTGAAAACCTTAGTAAATGGACAGATTTCTAGAAAAACAGAATATCCTAAAACTGAATGAAGATGCAGAAAGTCTGAACAGATGTATAACAGCTAGTGAAATCAAAGCAGTAATCCAAAGACTCCAACAAACAAAAGCCCTGAGCTGGTCGGTTTTTCCAGTGAATTTTACAAAATATTTAAGAAAGAGCTAACTCCTATCCTTCACTGACTGTTCCAAGAAATCCAAGAGGGGAGATTCCCAAACTCTTCCTACAAAGCTAGCTTCATCTTAATTCCAAATCCAGTAAAGACACCAAAAATAAAGAAAACTTCAGGCCAATATCACTGATGAACATAGATGCTAAAATCCTCAACAAAATATTGGCAAACTGCATCCAGCAATACATTGAAAAGATCATACACCATGATTGAGTGGGATTCATCCCAGGGATGCAAGGATGGTACAATATTCACAAATCAATAAACATAATACATCACATAAACAAAAGCAAAGACAAAAATCACACGATCATTCCAACAGACGTAGAAAAAGCATTTATTAAGGTACAGCACCTATTTATGGTGAAACCACTCAGCAAAGTCGGAATAGAAGGACTATTCCTCAACATAAAAAAGACCACACACGAGAGACCTACAGCCAATGTCATACTCAATGGACTAAAACTAAAAACTTTCTCACTAAAATCAGGAATGAGACAAGGTTGTGCCCTTTCACCACTTCTATTCAACATGGTATTGGAAGTCCTAGTCACAGCAATCAGACAAGAAAAAGAAATAAAAAGCATTCAAATAGGAAAAGAGCAAGCAAAACTGTCATTGTTTGCAGATGACCTGATAGTGTATATAGAAAATCCTATAGTCTCCACAAAAAAACTATTTGACCTATTAAGTGAATTTGGCAAAATAGCATGATACAAAGACAATATTTAGAAATCAGTCACATTTTTGTACACCAATAATGAAATATCAGAAACAGAAATCAGGAAAACAAAATCCCCTTTACTATAGAAACAAGAAAAATAAAATACTTAGGAATAAATTTAACCAAGGAAGTAAAAGACCTGTACTTGGAAAACTATAGAACACTGAAGAAAGAAATTAAGAAAGATACAAATAAATGGAAGCATATACCGTGTTCACATATTGGAAGAATTAACATTTAAATGTTCATACTACTCAAAACAATGTATAGATTCAATTCATTTCCTATTAAAATACCAATGGCATATTTCACAGATGTAGAACAAATATTTCAAAGTTTGTATGGAACCAAAAAAGATCCCAAATAGCCTCAGCAACCTTGAGAAAGAAGAATAAAGTGGGAGGGATCACAAAACCTGATATCAAATTATACTACAAGGCCACTGTAATCAAAACAGCCTGGTACTGGCATAAGAACTGACACATGGACCAATGGAACAGAATAGAGCACCCAGAAATAAACTCAAGTCTCTACAGTCAATTAATATTTGATGAAGGGAGCAGCAGCATAAAATGGAGAAAAAATAGTCTCTTTAACAAATGGTGTTGGGAGAGCTGGACAGCTATATGCAAAAAAATGAAACTAGATCACCAACTTACATCAGACATAAAAATAAATTCAAGGTGGATAAAAGACTTAAATATAAGTCCAGACATCATTAAAGTCCTAGAGGAGAACCTAGGCCAGAAAATCTCAGATATTTCAGGCAGTGATATTTTCACTGATATGTCCCCTAGAGCAAGGGACATAAATAAAAGAATAAACAAATGGGATCTCATCAAAGTAAACAGCTTCTGCATGGCTAAAGAAAACAGCAGTAAAATGAAAAGGGAACCAATTGTATGGGAAAATGTATTTGCCAATGATACCTCAGACTATGGTTTGATCTCCAAAATATATAAAGAATTCACATGACTCCCCTCTAAGAAGACAAACAACCCAGTTAAAAAATGGGCAAAGGGCCTGAACAGACACTTCTCCAAGGAGGACATACAGAAGGTCCAGAGACATATGAAAAGATGCTCAGCATCACTAGCCATCAGAGAGATGCAAATTAAAACCACTATGAGATACCACTTCACACAGGTCAGAATGGCCATCATAAAGAAATAAACAAACAATAAATGTTGGAGAAGTTGTGGAGAAAAGGGAACTCTCGTGCTCTGTTGGTGGGATTGCAGATTGGTGCAGCCTCTATGGAAAACATTATGAAATCTCCTGAGAAAACTAAAAATGGAACTGCCTTCTGACCCCAAAATTACACTGCTTGGATTTTATCCTAAGAATCCTAAACACCAATCCAAAAGAACCTATGCACCCCAATGTTTTTAGTAGCACAATTTACAATAGTCAAGTGCTGGAAGGCACCTAGGCACCCATTAATAAATGAATGGATCAAAAAATGATGGTAGATTTACAAAATGGAATCCTACATAGCAGAAAGAAAGAAGGAGCTCCTACCCTTTGCAACAGCATGGATGTGTGGAGGATACTGGTCAGCAGTATCCATCTGCAGCTGCAGATGCTCGTCAAAACACTAGGAAAACATACACATGGACAACCGAGTCCTGTGGAGAAATAGGTAGGAAATGATCACTCTCTCTAGTGGAGATCACCTCAGCCACTCTCTCTAGTGGAGAGCGCCTCATTCTTCCACCCAAGCAGGCTTTTATTAAACATACAGATACAGTTTGTGAACTACAGTCTGACAAGAAAGATAAAAGAAGTAGTTAGTTTGTGAAGGGACTGTCCGGTCTCCTGCTGGGATTCTAGATTTTGGGGTTTTATCATTTAAAAAGACTACAGGACCTAAAAAGTTAGTTTCATTTCCTGTCCGTGCCTTCATATTTTAATTAAAGAGCATCTTCCAGCAAGCAGATCTTACAGGATATTTCATATTCTATGTCTCAGGCCTGACTACCCCGGGGCTCCACCAACTCTGGTCTAGACTGCACCACCCCTGTTATTTCCGCAGGCCTGAGTCAGACAGAGGAGACAAAGACAGCCAGGAGACTTGGATTTCTTAAGGACTCAGGCTTTGGCAAAGCTGAGGAGCCAGGGGTTGATGTCGATCACCCCTTCATTTCCACATCCCCCCAAGTCCTTACCTGAGGTCTCCACATGATCATGCATGTCTTAGGCGATTCCCTCCGTGAGAAATCTTACCCATCATTGGCTAACTGATTAAGCATTGGGGACCAGCACAGAACAGGCAGCGTTCATGCCAGGGAAATAAGTTTTGTCTCCTTAGTGTCTCCTGGTTTGGAGGCCTCTTACTCAGCCTTAGCCATGGGTGGTTACAGTTTCCTGAGACCAGACAGGGTGGACCTCAACATGGATGGAACTGGACAGCAGTCTGCTAAGTGAGTTAAGGCAGGCAGTGAAAGACACATACCATATGATCCTATAAGTGGAACCTATTCATCAAAACAAGAAAGCAAAGTACAGTCAGAAACATTGAAATAAAGAAGAATCTGACAGTAAGCAGAGGGAGGGAGAGGGATTAAGGGGATAAATAGAAGGGCCTTCAAGGAACATGTATAACGCCTTCACACCCAGAGAAAGCCTTCACACACAGAGAAAATCTTCACACAAAGAAACTCAAGCACTGGCATATTCAAGTAGCCTTTCTAGGGGTATGAGTAAAGACATCATAACTTATAGTTATAATTTTTGAGACTTAAAGTCTCCCAAATTTGACCAGTAGAAACTCTTAAACCTGCTGACCCTGTATTCATTTGGCACACTTACATTAACTTTGAGCACTTCCTTACTTTCTGGCACAGAATGAACCACAGTCACCTTATGTTTTCCCTAACCCAGACCTGGAATTAACTATTACCACAAGGAGTTCTGATTCATTTTAAGGGGGAAACTAAGATCTGACAGCTAAAATAATCCATTGCTACTTACTGTGTCATTGCTTCTTGGCCGTTTTAGTGGCCTAACAAATTCACCTTGCAATTTCCAAATCAAATTAAACAATATAGAATTTATACTTAATTTTTTTGATTTTACCTTTGCTTTTCTTTTTTCTTACATACAAAATATGGTTTATAATAATACTAACTTAAGATTTCAGAATCACTATACCAATATTACTATTGTACTAATTAAAGAGAGATTATCACTATTTCTTTGCAGTTCTTTTTTGTTCTTGGCATATCCCAATAAGAATATATGATCAGAATAATATGTTCTACAATCACTTGTAATAATTTTCTCTCTCTCTTTTTTAACATTTTGACATATAGTTTTGATCATTTCCTTCTACTTGTTTTCCATTTGAGGGTTTTCTTTAATTCTATTTTTTATTTTACTTTTTAAATTTTATTTATCCATCACAGTTTACATTCAATAGTATTTTGTATTAGTTTCAGGTGTACAGCATAGTGGATAGACAATGATATACTTTACAAAGTGATCCCCCTGATATTTCAAGTACCTACCTGACACCATACATAGTTATTATGATGTGATTGACTATTGCTTTACTTTATATCCCTGTGACTATTTTGTAACTACCAATTAGTACTTTTTAAAAAACAGATTTTATTTATTTATTTTTAGACAGAGGGGAAGTGAGGGAGAAAGAGAGGGAGAAAAACATCAATGTATGTTTGCTTCTCATGCACCCCACTGGGGACTCACCTGAAACCCAAGTATGTGCCCTGATTGGGAGTTGAACCAGTGACCCTTTGGTTCACAGGTTGATGCTCAACCCACTGAGCCACACCACCCAGGGCCCAATTAGTACTTTTTAATCTCTTTACCTTTTTCATCTAGTCCCCTAAACCCCCACCCTTCTAGCAATTATCAGTCTGTTCTCTGCAACTATGAGTATGTTTCTGTTTTGTTCTTTAGAGTCCATATGTAAGTGAATTCATGACATTTTTTTTCTATTGGCTTATTTCACTTATCATAATACCCTCTAGGTCCAATCATGTTATTGCAAATAGTAAGATTTCAATTATTTTTTATACAGGTATTTTCTTTCTTTTTTAAAATTAAATTTATTCGGGTGATATTGGTTCACAAAATCATACAAGTTTCAAGTGGACAACACAACAAAACATCATGGCTGAGTAATATTCCATTGTATATATGTGAATTCAGTAAAACATTTACCCACTTAATGCATCAAGACATATGCAAAGAAATACTTGGAATGTCTTTTCTGTTGATGTTAGAGAAATTCAGTCCTACCTAGTCCCAGCCTCAGTTCACCAAAGTTGGTAAGTGATCTTGGATGTTTTTACTACAGTTTTCAGTCACAGCCTGTTTCTATGGAAACAGACCCCATTTTGCTGAAAACAGAAAATAACTTTAGCATTAATTAATATTTCAATTTGAATTCAATTGATTTCAGAATAAATCTGGAGACAATTTGGTAGTATTATTTTGAGAGTGCTGTAGACATGCCCCATGTTATGTTAAAACAGCTTAACAAATATAACAAGGTACTGTGGATTATAAAAGAGAACTGGAGCTGAACTATAAAAGTAAGCACAACAAAAGTATATAGTGAAGTCTCAAAGTCCATTTTTTAAAAGGGATTTTTGTTTATTTATTTTCAGTGAAAGGGAGGGATAAAGAGAGGGAGAGAAATATCAATGTGTGATTGCCTTTTGTGTACCCCCTAATGGGGACCTGGCTCACAACCCAGGCATGTGCCCTGACTGGGGATTGAACTGGTGACCCTTTGTTGCACAGGCCAGTGCTCAGTCCACTGAACCACACCAGCCAGGTTTAAAATCTAGTTTTTGAACTGTGTAGATGAGTGAGTGAATTGCTTTTAATGAATCAAAATTTCCCTTGTCAAAGCCAAGTCATTATAGGATTTCTATTTTCCTTTCACAAGCACTGAGGAAGAAAATATAAAATTAGGCAAAGAAAATAATGTGCCTGATTTTGGAGTGCTCTTGTTTTACTCTATTCTGTTTGACGGTGACAGTACTGGGGGTTCTTACACTATTTCTTTTACTTTCAGCAATTGCATCACTTAATTTCATTTCTTGGCCTCCTCAGTATGTGCTTGTGTGTATACTGAAATGTCAGATGGCTTATCGGTTTTGGTGAGCTCAGGCTGGGACTTGCTAGTACTAAATTTCCCTGACCTTAACAGATACCATATTCTAACTAATTTCCAGAAAAGTTGCAGTATCTCCTTACATATATTCAAGAGTTGGTACTTTGAAAGTAGATGTTCCTGGAAGGAGTTATATATGGTTATATATCAGAATATATTATTTGTCTTAGAAAGTAATAGTTTCAGATTAGTTGGAAGTTGACTCACAGCTAGAAGTAGACATTGAATAAATAATTGGTTAAAATTCAGGACAAAGGGCCCCAAGGAGAGAAAAAATAAAGAACAAATTTGCCCAAAGCAAATTTTGTCTACTGAACTATTTTATTGATACTCAATTCAGACTGTAAATAATGTAAATATATTTTAAAAACTAGAAAACCAAGGTGGAGAGAATGTTGGCTATAAGCATTCTAGTAACTTTAACTTTTAGAAAGTCAAATTTCTCTCTAGAGAGGTATGAAAATGTGTGGTTTTCTTTCTTTCTGGACAAAAAAGCTATATATAGGGGGCCTTTATTATTATTTTTAAAAAACTGAAGTATACTATGCATTTCTTGGTTTATACTGGCAAAGCAGATGAGTTTTTTGCTTATTGTGAGTTTATTTTTTTCATTGTTGTTCAATTATAGTTTTTCCAATTCCTCCCTCCATTGTTCTTCCTTGTCCCATCCCCACCACTGTTCCCTCAGTCAATTCCCACACTGTTGTCCATTACTGTGGATCCTTTATACATGTTCCTTGATTAGACCCTTCCCCCTTTTTCCCCCATTTTCCCTCTTCTCCCTCCCCTCTGGTCATTGTCAGTTTGTTCTTTATTTCCATGTCTCTGATCCTATTTTGCTCATTTGTTTGTTTTGTTCATTAGGTTCCACTTATAGGTGACATTATATGGTATTTGACTTTTGCTGCCTGGCTTATTTCATTTTGCATAATACTCTACAGTTCCATCCATGCTGTTGTGAAGGGTAGGAGCTCCTTTTTTTCTGCTGCATAGTAGTCCATTGTGTAAAGGTACCACAGTTTCACTGTTGGTGGGAATCAGACTGGTGAAGCCACTGTGGAAAACAATGTGGAATTTCTTCAAAAAACTAAAGATGGAACTTCCTTTTGATCCAGTGATCCCACTGCTAGGATGCCTAAAAAGCCCAAAACCCCAATTTAAAAGAACCTATGGACCCCAATGTTCACAGCATCATAGTTTACAATAGCTAACTAAGTGCTGGAAATAGCCTAAGTGCAAAGCAGATAATTTTGCCAAAGCCAAAAGCCAAATGTTGCAAAATAGAAAGTATTTACAAGTAAGAATTAAACAGTAGGACATGCCTGAAATAAAGGAGATTGTTAGGGACCACCTTAGATTCCCTCATTGTATTTACTGGTTCTCTGAGAACCCCTTCCACTCCATGTTCTGTGTGCTTTAAACAGCTAATGTCTGACCTTCTTCCCAATATTAACTGGAACTCTTTCCTTTACATTGAAAGCCAAAAATGCCCAAGAGCTCTCATACAATGAAAGTCTAGATCCCTTTTCTTCGGGTGAAGCAATCCTTGAGGTGTAATTAACAGTCTGGTTCACTGCAAGATGAGTGGAGGCTGGGACCTTGCCTGAAGTCTTATCTTTCTTTGCCTTTTACCTTCTATTGTCCTGTGTTGTAGCCAGCCTCCAAAAGGACCCTCGATGACCCTGATGTCCTGATATTCATTCTGTTGCATAGTCCTCTCCATATGTAATAGGGTCTACCTGTGTAACCAATAAGATATGTTGCAGATGATGGTGTGTGACTTCCAAAGCTAGAATGTTAAGTCATTGTGGCTTTTACCTTGCTCTTTCTTGGGTTGTCCACTCCAAGGAAAGTCATTTGTAATATGAGACAGACACTCAGATAACTCTATGAAGAGGTGCATAAGGCAAGACACTGAGCCAAACTCCAGAACAAATTAGCCATTCACATGGATGAATCATCTTGGAAATGGATTGCCCAGCTTCAGTGAAGCCTTGAGATGCCTGCAGCTCTGGTTGACATCTTGACTACAGGCTCATAAGTGACACTGGGCCAAAACTATGCAGCTAAGTCATTCCTTAATTCTGGCTCCTCAAAAAAATGTGAGATAATCAATATTTATTGTTAAGCCACTAAATTTTGAAATATTTTTTATGTAGCAACAAAACCCTGATACATATTGCTTCCTCCACTCTCTGTTTTCAGCTGGTACTATTTGCTTAATAAATAACTTATACCTTAATCTCATCTCAGTGTCCACCTTTGGTGAACTTGACCTAAGACATTGGGATTCAAATTCTATCTCTGTCTCCTTTTAGCTGTGTTACCTTGGTAAAGTCACTAATCCCTCTATTGTGCCTCAGTAAAAGATGAATGATGATACTACAGAACTGATAGAGTTGTCTGAGGATTAAAGGGGTCAGTCCTCATAAAGTGCAGAGTGTAGTGCAGAGCACATTGTTGGAAATTGATAACATTAGTAATTATTGTGAGTGTAGTACAGGGTGACACTGTCAGTTGTGAAGTCTAACCAAATGGAATTTTTTTATAGTCTCTGTGGCTTCTGTCATCTATCTTGATAGCTTTTGACCATAAGAAAGTATAAAGAGGATGCTGAATACTTCAGCCCTATTTGGGAAAAAAACAAGTCAAGACACACACACTCCATGTGGTAGGTCAATAGTGTCATCTTTCTAAATGAAACTCAGACTATTGCATTGTTGTGATAAGATCTGCCATTTTACCTTAAGTAAACAAAACCTGCTGCCTGATCCATCACTGTTTTCACCACACACACACAAAAAAAGAGACATGGAGCTGAAGCAATGATTTCAACAGCTAAGTGACAGTGTTTTCATGTTGGAAAGTGAACGTTAGATATTACCCTTCTCCCATCACTTTTTAAATAAAAAAAAGTGTGTAAGGTCAATTAAATATCTTGATAAAGGGAGATTCTTTTCTTCCAGTAAAGATGATTTAAAAAAATTCTACATGTAGACTTCTGGCCAAGATGAAGAAGTAGGTAGATTACTTTGCCTCCTTGCCCAACCAAAAGAAGGACAAAAACAAGTTTAAAAATAAAAACAACCAGAAATGCCAGAAAATCAAACTGTATGGAAGTTCAACAACTAAGGAGTTAAAGAAGAAACATTCATTCAGACTGGTAAGGGGGGTGGAGACAGGCAGCTTGGGCTGCGAGGATGTGTGGCAAGGTAGCAGCTGGAGGACTGGATGGGCAAAGCAGTGACTAGTGAACCAGGCAGTACCACATTTGCATTCAGATAAACTGGGAGGAACAACTGGGGAGAGAGACAGAATGCACAACTCAGGGTTCCAGCACAGGAAAAGAAAACCTCAAAACCTTTGGTTGTAAAAAACTGTGTGGGTTGCAGCAGTGGGAGAGACTCCCAGCCCCACAGGAGAGTTTGTTGGAGATACCCACAAGTTTCTAGAATGTACCCAAGCCCATCCATCCAGAATCAGCCGCAGAAGGACTCAATTTGCTTGTGGGTAGTGGGAGAAGTGACTGAAAGCCAGCAGAGATCCAAACAAGTGGCATTGTTCCTTCTCTGATGACTCCCCCACATACAGCACCATAATGCAGCAATGTGGGTTGCCCCACCCTGGTGAATATCTAAGGCTCTGCTCCCTTGAATGTAGTGGGTGTACTGAGACAGAGACATATGGTCCAAATAAAAGAATAGATCAACACTCCAAAAATAGAACTAAGTGATGAAGAGATAACTGACCTATCAGATGAACAGTTCAAACCACTGGTAAACAAGGTGCTCAGAGAAATGGTTGAGTATGACCATAAAATAGAGGGAAAATGTGAAGGCTGAGTAAAACAAAGAAAAGTGAAATATGCAAAGGGGAATAAAGAAAAATATATAGGGAACCAATAGTGAAGGGAAGGAAAACAGGACTCAAATCAACAAGTTGGAATGGAAGGAAGAAATAAACATTCATTCAGAACAGAATGAAGAAACAAAAATTCAGAGGCTTAGGAACCTCTGGCACAACTTTGAACATTCCAACCTCCAAATCAGAGGGGTGCCAGACAGAGAAGAGGAAGAGCAAGAAGTTGAGAATTTATTTGAAATAATAATGAAGGAAAACTTCCTCAGTCTGGTGAAGGAAATACACTTTCAGGAAGTCCAGGAAGCTCAGAGAATCCCAAGAAAATTTGACCCAAGGTAGAACAGACCAAGGCACATCATCATTAATTTACCCAAGATTAAAGATGAAGAGAGAATCTTAAAAGCTGCAAGAGAAAAGGAGAGAGTTACCTACAAAGGAGTTCCCATAAGACTATCAGCTGATTTCTAATAAGAAACCTTACAGGCAAGAAGGGGCTGGAAAGAAGTATTCAAAGTCATGAAAGGCAAGGACTTACATCCAAGGTTACTCTATTCAGCAAAGCTGCCATGGAAGGGCAGATAAAGTGCTTCCCAGAAAAAGTCAAGTGAAGGAGTTCATCATCATCAAACCCTTATTATATGAAATGTTATAGGGACTTATTTTTGAAAAAGATGACCAGAACAATGAACATTAGAACCATAAATGACCCCATATAGCTGCAGCAACTTTGAGAAAGAAGAACAAAGTAGGAGGGATCACAATACCTGATATCAAACTGTATTATAAGCCCACAGTAATCAAAACAGTCTGGTAATGGCACAAGAAAAGCCACGTAGACCAATGGAACAGAACAGAGAGCTCAGAAATGATCCCAAATCTCTAGGGCCAATTAATATTTGATAGAGGGGTCAGAAGCATAAAATGGAGTAGAAATAGCCTCTTCAACAAATGGTGTTCAGAGAGCTGGAGAGCTACATGCAAAAAAAAAAAAAAAAAAAAAAAAAAAAAAAAAAAAAAAAAAAAAAAAAAAAAAAAAGAAAGAAAAAAAAAAGAAACTCAAGCACCAACTTACACCATACACAAGAATTAACTTAAGATGGATAAAAGACTTAAATATGTCATGACACCATAAAAGTGCTAGAGGAAAACATAGGCAGGAAAATCTCAGATATTGCACACAGCAATATTTTCACTGATATGTGTCATAGAACAAGGGACATAAAGGAAAGAATAAACAAGTGGGACCACATCAAATTAAAAAGGTTCTGCATGGCTAAAGAAAACAGCATTAAAATGAAAAGAGAACCATCTCTATGGGGAAACATATTTGTCAATGATACCTCACACAAGGGTTTGATTTACAGAATATATAAAGAACTCACATGACTCCACTCCAGGAAGACAAACAACCCAACTGAAAAGTGGGCAAAAGACTTGAACAGACACTTCTCCAAGGAGGGCATACAGAGGATCCAGAGACATATGAAAGGATGCTCAGCACCACTAGCCATCAGAGAGATGCAAATTAAAACCACAGTCAGATACCACTTCACACTGGTCAGAATGACCATCATAAATAAATCAACAAACAACAAGTGTTGAAGAGGATGTGTATAAAAGGGAACCCTAGTGCACTGTTGGTGGAAATGCAGAGTGGTGGAGCCACTGTGGAAAACAGTATGGAATTTCCTAAAAAAACTGAAAGTGGAACTTCCTTTTGACCTGGAAATTCCACTCTTGGAATTATATCCTAAGAACTCTGAAACACCAATCTGAAAGAACTCATGCACCCTAATGTTCATAGCAGCATAGTTCACAATATCAAAGTGCTGGAAGCAACCTAAATGCCCATCTGTAAATGAATGGATCAAAAAAATGTAGTACATTTACAAAATGAAATACTACACAGCAGAAAGAAAGAAGGAGCTCCTCCCATTTACAACAGCATGGATGGAACTGGAGATAATTATGCTAAATGAAATAATCCAGGAGGTAAAAGACAAATACTATATGACTTCACCTTTAATTGGAACCTAGTGACAAAACAGACAAACAAGGAAAATAGAACCAGAGACACTGAAATTAAAAGCAATCTGACAGTAACCAGAGAGGAGGTGGGAAGGGATAATGGCGACAAAGGGAGAAGGGGTTTTAGGAACAACTATAAAGGACACATGGACAAAACCAAGGGGGTGGGTGGAAGCAGGGGGAGGGAGGTGGGGATGGCTGGGGTGGGGTGGTAGTGGTGGGGGGTAAATGAAAGCAGCTGTAATTGAACAACAATACAATAATTAAAAAAGAAAGCTGTGTATATGCAATTTGAAAAAAACTATGAACGTTAAAATCACAACAAACTCACATCAACAACTGAACCTGAAAAAAAAAAAACAAACTAAGCAAACAACTAGAACAGGAACAGAATCACAGAAATGGAGGTCACATGGAGGGTTATCAGTGGGAAGGGAAAGGGAGAGGATGAGAGAAAAGTTACAAGAATAACAAACATAAATGGTAGGTACAAAATGGATAGGGAGAGGTTAAGAATAGTATAGCAACTGGAGGAGCCAAGGAACTATATGTATGAGCCATGAATAGGAAGTGGTGGGGGGGAAATGCTGGTTAGAGGGGTTGCAGGGCAGAGGGGTAATAAAGGGGAAAAATTGAGACAACTGTAATAGTATAATCAATAAAATATACTTAAAAATTCTTCATGTAATGTTAACATATACATATAAATAAGTAGTGAGTAATTGTAATGAACTGGAGAAAAAGATTACCATGTTCTGACAGTGAGGATATAATGAATTAAAATTAGAATTCTGCAAGCTGGACAGGGAGTGTAAGATGAGGAGATTCTGGATTTTAGGCTCCAGTGAAATAGAGAATGAGAAAGATTTCTGTACTAATGAGGGTCCTACAGGGAGAGCCTTAGCTTAAAGCTGCCAGATGAAATGGCACAGGGTCTCACAGGGCTCTCCTGGTGCCATTCATTTCTCCACCATGGCTGAGAAGAATACCTTCAGCAGCTCCAATAAGATTTTATTTTATTTTCTGGATTTGAGGTTATTTATTTATTTATTATTGAGGGAGATGATTTGCCATTTACATTAAGTCTCATTTATTTCTTTTTTTCACTTTTTTTAATTGTTGTTCAAGTAGTTGTCTCCAGAGAATGATTTCTCCTGAATTTTGTTTTAACTTCTATAGTCTAACTTACAATGACCAACTATGAAGACTTGTTGATTATTGGAACGAAGTACTTGGAAATGTTGAAGGTGGGAGGTAGGAATAAGAAGCATGGTTGTAGAGAATGCCAAGTACCACAACAAGTTTTGAGACTCTACAATGTTTAGGTCCATCACAGTATGCTTTATTTCCAGAGTTATTTGAGGAATAGTCCCTAAAACAGGTGCTACTGGTTATGTTGTCTCTTTAGTCTTTCTTGAGACTCCTGTGGAAATTTGTGATTAAGCCAATACATGAAACTGGCAACTGATGCCAAGAGAGGTGTTCATTTTGGCTTTTGGCTTAGTACTAGCTTTGATTAACACATGTTGACCAAGCCTACCAATAGTCATAGGAATGATGCACTGGAGCTTAAAGAAGGAAACCTTGATTGAGAGTAAAAGTCACATAGCTCGCCTGAAGGTCCTTGGTCAGCTGAAGAGTTGTTCTTCAATGATAGAGTAAGAGGGAAATCTAGAACAATTCTGACACCTTTTTCCCAGCATGATGAACTGACCATCACTGACTTTCAAACCATTTGTTAAGCTCCTTCTTTATACAGTGATCCCCCTAGCAGTATGCACAAAGTGGGTTAACAGGGCACTCTCATGCACTGTTGGTAGGAGGAAAAATGACAATAGTATTTTGTTAGACAATTTAGGAATATGTATCAAAATTTAAAATGCATAATATCCATTAGCAAAAGAGATAGAACAAAAAAGATGACACTTTCAAAATGGGTATTGAGAGTGTGCGATAGGGGTTTAGGAAAACCACAAGGGATAGTACAGTATCTGAAGCTTGCTGGAGCATAGAACCATTACCACTCTAGGACTGAGGGAGCAAGAGGAAGGAGTGGTGAACAAAACTCGGAGCTATAAGGAAGGGCATCCCTCCAGGACCTTTGGCTTTTGATAGAAGCATATAGCTATATTTTGGTAGAAGAATGTGCTGGCAGGAAGAGTGCTGGGAGAAACAAATACCTCAATCTCACTGTTCTTCATTCTTGCAATCTCTTGTCAGCATCTCCCAGTAGCAAAACTGGACCAGAAACTAGAGGTTACAGTCCATATGGATGAGTCTCCTTGTGCAAGGAACAGGGTGCTAAAGTATGGAGAGTGTGTCTTCAGCGACAAACAAAATATCTAGCTCAACAACCCTACTCATTTTTACAATGTTTTCTGAAGAAATGTTGCAATAGGGTTTTCACAGCATAGCATTTCTTCATACTAGTGAAAAACTGAAAAGGACCAAAATTTCCATTAAAAAGAGAAATCTTAAATGAAGGCACATTCATATTATGGAATACTATGCACCTATTAGGAAAAAATAAGGGAATCTATATGGATATAGAAACATGTCCAAGATGTACAAGCCTGTAAGAAAATACAAAACTAGGAAAACAAAAAACTCAACTAGCATATCAATATATGAAGCATAATTTTATGTTTGTTAGGGGAAAGAAACTCCAAAGAACTGACATGTGCATCCAAGTACTGTATTTACATACATATCTCACTAGGGATGAACAGGTAAAAGGGAAATTTTAGTATTTTTCCTAAATACATTTTTATTGTTTTACATGTTTATAAGAATTTATTTATACATTACTTGTATAATTAAATAAACTAATAAGAGAGCACAACTGAAAAATTTGTATTAGTTATAACTTGTAAAGTCCTGATGGGTAGAAACAAATCTCCTTAATGCCTTTCCTTCCTTGTCTCTCTGTCTGCACTCTGCTTTGTGGACACTGGTACTCTTTGAGTTCAGCCTTAGTCCTGTCCCCAGACAAGCCAATGGTTAGTGAACCTAGAGAATTAGGTTTTATTATTTACTTCTTTAACCTGTTGGACATACAATGTGCTCACTGAGCTGTTTCCTTTCCATTTAACTCTTGCTTTGTTAGCTAGTTCCTAAACCCAACTTCATTATATTAAGACTTAGCAAGACACAGGAAATGCACAATGACTCATGTCCATGCTGTAGCTAGAATTCTTGACCTTTTCAGGCATAACCTTGCATCTTTTTTATTGCACATTATTCTGTTGCCTCATCATTTTCCTACTTCCTGATTGTTCAAGTTCTCCCATTGGGCATCCACAATGTTAGAGTCCTCTAGCTTCCCACTTGTTTTTGTGGTTGTTTCATCCTGGCACCTTTAAATATTGCACTTTTGGTAACTTGCCTCTTTGGAGAGATGCAGAAGGCACTGCCTTAGCTTGACAGCCCCTGCCTGTGGCTCCATTTTTTCCCCTGCCCCATGACTTTGACCCCAGAATGCTAGGTCCAGAGAAGTTCATGCTTTGGTTTTCTAAGGCACTAAGATTTCTTTGGGTCTGCAGTTCTCTTCTGGACCCAGCTTGCTTGGTTGGTTGGAGCCTACCCATATTGCCTGGATTTTACCGATATTCTCTCACCAAAGGACTTTACCTTGCTTCCTGTACATTCAAGTTCTGTCTTGTTCTAAGTCAAGGAGACCACCTAGAACTACTGGCATCAAATTAACTCTCATTAGTAAGTAGTTCTCAAACTGTGGCCTTCACACCACCAGTATCAGTATCACCTGGAAACTTGGGAGAAATGCAAATTCTTGTCCTCACCTGGCATACTGAATCAGACCTCTGAGGTTGAAGCCCAACAATCCATGTTTTAATGAACATTCCAGGTGGTTCTAATGCATGGTGGATTTGAGAAACACTTGTCTAAATACTCTTGCTGTCACACAACAGCTCTTAGTTTACAGACTTTAGTATGTACAGTAATCACCTGGGGGAATTTATTATAGATATAGATTCCAGAGTTCTACCCATAGATAATCTGACTTAATAGAGTGAGATTCAGAAATCTACATAACAAGAAATCCTACCCAAGAAGTCTTAGGAAGGCACTTTAAGTAACATTTTCTTAGCTTCTGCATACATCCCAAGGTCTCCAATGCCCAATGCCCCAGTGGGCAGGGAGTTACGCCAATATCCAATCATCCAGGAGCCCCCATTATTGCAGAATAAACCTCCTTCTCTAATCCAGCCTGTCTCCTCCCCTTCACTGCCTCCTCTATTTATGTTATTCCTATGAATGCATAGGTTCATAATTGCTTCCAGGACATAGAATGCTTCATAATTGGTTCCAGTACAGGAATGACAATGATTCAGAAGGACAGAATGACTACCCAGCAAAAAGATTATCAATTCAAATGGACAACTATTTCCTCTCTATGATAATAGGGAAAATGTATTGTGAGATTGATTTTTTAGACTTTCTATCCTTTTCCACTTTAGTCAGGAAAGCTTTCCTGGTCCCCAGGCACACTGCTTGTATTGACTCAAACAATGCATTCACCCAAGAAGTCCAAAGAGGATGATCCAGTGATTAAAGTACAGCCTTGTAAGTCTTACTGTCCCTTATCATTTGAGTTAAGCACACATTTTGGTGGCATAGTCCATGGTGGTCATAGTTATTGGCGTGTAGTTTTACCTATTGATGCACTTAATAAACTATACCAGCAGATGTGTGTCTCTTAACTAGTTGTCCTTTCCTGTTGCTAAAAGTTGACATAACATCTCTCATTTCTTGATAGTAGCCTCTTGATTACCAGGGCAAATATCATGCCAAATTTTTACCCAGTTGCAACCTCCAAAACCAAGTGTGTTCCAGCCAAGTCCTGGTGATGTATGTAACCCAGGTCTGGGATGTTTGTCTAAAACTTTTTCAGTTAACTTGATCTATTCAATTCAACAAGTGTACAGATCTTTCCTTGTCCTTACCTAGCAACTTAGCCTAAATGTATAGGATCCTCACTGGTCTGGTCCCAGTCAGACTCATCAGCCAATGCCTAATTCTAATGACACTTGCTTTATCAGATGTGCCTTGATGGATTCCTTCCCTTACTACCAATGTACCCCTTACAGCTCTTTATTAATACTGGGTATAGTTTCTGTGTGAATAAACTGAAAAAAATAATTCACAGTCAAGCACCATTGTGCTATATCTCTCCTAACTTGCATGGTTCTTGAAAGTAGGAATTATTGTTTCATACATTCTTGTATAACTTTATAGTGTATCACACAGAGCTCTGCATATAGGTGTTCAAAATGTCACCTGGATTAGATAGAGGAGTTAAAGACCTTTTCATTGTCCAATGGCACCTGGGAATCAAGTCATCTATAACAGAGTCTACAGATACTAGCCATCTTTGTCTATGATGATGAGGTTGATGTAATTATTATCCATGCCAAGAAATAATAAATAGTGATACACAGTAAATGATTTAAGGTAGTCCTGGTTGTGCTTAAATGTGATGTATAGGCATAAGGATGGCTATAGTAATTTTCTGGCTGATTTAGACATATCTTTAACTTGTATTTACTGAGAATCTACTGTATGCAATGCATTGTGCTGAGTGCTATGAAAGGTAAATAAGGGAATAAGATAAGGCATCCAGCCCTGAGTCTGCTGCCTTCAAGGGGCCTCTAAAGTAGTTTTGGAAGATTAGACATGTATAGGAAAAAGACTAATGACAATAAAAGATAATATTTAAGTGCAATATGAATGTTATTGAAGCTCAGGAAATTGAGTGATCACAGTAGATTGGAATGGTCTGGGAAAGGTGAGCTGAGGAAAACTCATAGGATTTAGATTATAGGCTGAAAGGATATTCCAGCCAGGAGACAAGTAGATGAAATATGCATATATGTTTATGGAATGATGGATAAACTAGATTTTTCAAAGCAGAGAAACCAGTAACATTGAGTTCTCAAATCTTGGTCTGCGTTTTCACAGACACTGCTAGTGCTACTTTCACTTGCTAAAGCACAATCTAGATCCTGTAGCACTCAAGCCCCTTAGTTATCAGGTATCTACCTACTGACCTGAGCCAACTGGTTACATCTCCCATGCATCATCTGTACTGGTAATGTGCATATCTTCCAGATAGATTTTCTCCTTCCTTAAATCACACATGTCCTTTAAAGTTTGCTTATTTATGTCCTCAGAGATTGTATTAGGGAAGACTCAAGTTCAGTTTTCTTTATTCCCTACCTGGCTGCATAATTTGAACTAGGTGGTATTCTTTGGCTTATCACTCCTAGAACTGCAGTGTGTGTGCATGTGTGTGTAAACCATAAGGTCCAAGATTCTACCCACAATTCCCCTTTGGGGCCTAGAGTTCCTCTATTAGGGAGCCACAGGGCCTGCCTGAGCACCCCAGGGCTTCCTGAGGTGTGTATGCAAATTATACCCAAACGGGGAGATGTAATTTTTATTTGGGTTTGGATATCTCTTAAAAACAAGTGCATATAACATCTAGAATCACCCCTGAAGGACTCACATGACTACATATTCATGGAAATAACTAATAGGTATTAGAGCTGAACATTTTAAGGAACTATTTTAAGTAAGGTTTCTTGGGTTTGTTTTTCCTCTCTCAAGGATATTTATCATGCTCTGCATAATTGGCAAATTAGATACTATAAAAAAGGAAGAAGAAAAGAGATCAATTAAGGCTGTGAAGTGCCAAGAGGGCATAAGTGGAAGCAACAAATGGCTAGGGTTGTTTAATGGGCTTGTATTGTGCAGGCACAGTACCCTTGCTAAGAAAAGCCAGTAAATTACACTATAGAAAGATGAAACAAACAGGTAAGGGCATTTGGGTATTGGTGGTTGTTTTGTACATATTTTAAGTGCTATCCTTTCCACTATTTTTCCTCTCCAGGAGTATCACCTTGGTACTATCATTTATGTGGCATTGCAGGGCAGCTCTCTGAGAAATGATACCTTGTTAGATTAGGCTCCTCTGGCAGAAATGTGCCGGGAACAGACATTCAACCAGAGGGAAACCAATGTAATCTGGGGGCTGGAATCAGAATAAGCCTCACTGTATGCTCAGTACTGAGCTGTTTGCTATAGCAACCACAACAGGGCTTGCATTTCTAATGACTCAGCTTCCTTGCTACCAGTATAGCTCCCATCAAGAAAATGTCAACTATTTTTTATAAAGAAAAAGAAGCTGCTAGAGAGGGAACCTCAGACATATGAGGGGAAGTTTCAGCAAATCAGGCAATCAGAAAGACAGCTGCAAAATGGGAAGATAGGAGGAGTCGAAGTCATTTTGAGTCTAAGAAGACTCATGATATATGTTTGGAGTCACTTCCCAAGGTTATTAATCCTTGCACAAAAGTTGTGATTTATGAAGCATACATCCCATTTGCCCCAATTGTGGTCAAAATCAGTAAATGAGGATAGATTTCCATGACAAATAAAACAAACCCAGGCTGCAGTGAAGTTTAGTTTGCACTTACTGCGGTGATGGGTAATGAAACTCCATTCAGTTTTAGACTTGAAGAAAAAAATATTTTTTAAAAAATTTCAGTGCTTTTATTTTTTCCCTTTTTTTAATTGTTGTTCAAGTACGGTTGTCTCCATTTTCCCACCACCATTTTCCCCTGCCCCGTCCACCCTCACCTTTGTCCTTGGCGTGAGTCCTTTATGCAAACAAGTTCCTTGCCAACCTTTCCCATTCTTTCCCCTATTATTCCCTTTCCATCTCCCCTCTGGTCACTGTCACTTTGTTCTTAATTTCAATGTCTCTGGTTATATTTTGCTTGCTTGTTTGTTTTGTTGATAAGGCTCCTTTTATAGGTGAGATCATATGTTATTTGTCTTTCATGGCCTGGCTTATTTCACTTAGCATAATGCTCTCCAGATCCATTCATGCTGTTGAGAAGGCTAGGAGCTTCTTCTGTCTTTCTCTTGAGTAGTATTCCATTGTGTAAATGGACCACAGCTTTTGATCCATTCATTTACAGATGGGCATTTAGGTTGCTTCCAGCACTTGACTATTGTAAATTGTACTGCTATGAACAGTGTGGTGCAGAGGTTCTTTTAAAT
This sequence comes from Tonatia bakeri, assembly GCA_004024845.1. Classification (NCBI taxonomy): domain Eukaryota; kingdom Metazoa; phylum Chordata; class Mammalia; order Chiroptera; family Phyllostomidae; genus Tonatia; species Tonatia bakeri. Next base: position 24,378 of record PVIA01010803.1, read on the forward strand.
TGATGTTTCAGGATTCTTAGGGTATAATCCAAGCAGTGGAATTGCCAGGTTCAAGGCAGTTCCATTTTCAGTTTTTAGAGGAAATTTCATACTATTTTCCACAGTGGCTGTACTAGTCTGCAATTTTAAATCAAAGAAAAATCAATCAGAGTTGAAGTATGGACTCCTCTAAATGTAACTTTATTTTCATATGTTTATCTACCCAATCAGATTATTAACTTCTTTAGATTGGGGTATGTTTCATTCATCTCTGTAATGCCAGGCAATATCCCAGAGGCTGCCATGTAAAAGACACTTAATAAGAACATTTGTGTCAAGTAAACAAATAAACAAAGAGGGAAAAAATGTGGGGAAGAAAAGATGCAGATGCCTTGCAAATGTTTTGGATTATCACCAACTATAAAGTCCTTGGGATCTATCTGATGTTAGATTGAGCAGCTGAGTTAAAGTGTAGGTCTTGTGATGCTTAAACTTTTTGCACAGTTGGGAAAAAAAATTCTAGAGTAAAAGAATTCTAGAGAAGGTAAATTTAATTTCTCCACTGCAGTTCTAAGTACTGCTTTGCAAGTTTATCAGTTTCAGATTTACTGAGGACTCCTTAGTTTATTGACTGGGCTTGCCAATGTCTAGGAAGAAAGCTGTTAAACCTGTTATTTGTTTACTCCTTGCCTTATTCTAAAGGTACTTGAAAGGTTTTATTTAAGGTGAATGTAATTGATAATAGGGATTAATCTGATGAAGAGGGAAATGGTTTAATTTATATGTTCAGATAATATGTTTTAAATTCTTTGAAGGAAACATTTTTTTTCCTGGACAGGGGACATTGTGTAGGAGTATTAAGTGATAAGCAGATCCTTCTGAGGCAACAATTAACAAGGTTAAGTATTTTTATTTTTTATTTCATTTTTTAAGTATTTTATTTATTTATTTTTAGAGAGAGGGGAAGAGAAGGAGAGAGGGAGAGAAACATTAATGTGCGGTTGCCTTTCATAAGCCTCCTATTGGGGGCTGGACCTGGCCTGAAACCCAAGCATGTGCCCTGACTGGGAATTAGACTGACGACTCTTTGCTTCACAGGCTAGCACTCAATTCACTGAGCCACACCAGCTAGGGCAACAAGGTTAGTTATTTTTAAATAATCTCTTTTGCTAAAAGTTCAAAGTCCAAAATATAATACATTGTGCCTTAGTATTAATGAAATATTTAATTAAATTTAAAAATAATAAACTTCATGTAAATGAACCTTCAAAAGGCTGTTTCTTCCACCAAAACAAGTATATTAATGTATTTCCTAGGGAAGCTGTGATGTTTAAGTGTGGCATCATCTGAAAACTTTTTAGTATACTGCCTAGTTATATAATTGGTTAAAAAAAATCAGTTTCTAACATCCTCCTATTGGTGCCAACTATTTAGGTTAACAGTTAGAATACCCAACATAGAGGAGCAGTAGCATATCTCAAGAATGTTAACTTTCTCATGTTTTGCTTCAAGTGCACAAAAGGAGCATATTATAATTTCTAATTTAAATTCACCTACATTACATTACAAATTGTGTTGACTTATGTTCTCCAAGCATAAAAATCTTTCCCCATGGGCAAAGACTCAGAATATAGTTTAAGAGAATTACTTTCAAGGGTAATTCATGAAAATCAACACAATCCATCAAGAGATGGAAACACAGTGTGTATGTGTGTGTGGTCAAGAAGTAGCCACAGAGTAATAAGTGTTCTTGTGTAACACTGGACAAAAATCTCTTTATGACTATTGTGACTGGAAAGGTTCCAGCAATGAAAAAAATAGCAATGCAGTATTCTATAAACATCTCTCATGCTAAACCTTATTAACTCCAATTTGTGTGAGAAGTTTTATTTCATTTTAAAATAATCAACCTTGGATTAATGGCAAATATGTCTGTTCTCAGCTGCATCTCACTTTTGTAAAGTTGAGTTTACCTTCAGATTTTTCTGGTAGCATTGTAAAGAGCCCTGAGGTTTATTTGTTGTCATGGACACTGGTTTGGTGTTTTGCACAGGTTTTCAAATTGTATTTCATTGAATCTATGATGCCATTGATTATAAGATATGCCATTATTTTCCGTTATGGTAAAAATGCTGCAATTTAAACTATGACATAAATCTTTCTTACCACCTGGAATTTCTATTGGTACTATCTGAAAGAGCTCTTTTTAAAACATGTTTTTTATTGTTGCTCAAATACGGTTTTCTGCTTTTCCCCCACCACCCCTCCCCACCTCCCCAGCCCTCTCCACCTCCCTCCCCTGTTTCTACCCTCCACCTTGTTATTGTCCATGTGTCCTTTAAAAATGTTCCTGCAAACCCTTTACCCTTTTCCCTTATAATCCCCTCTCCTCTCCCCCCTGGTCACTGTCAGCCTGTTCTCAATTTCAATGTCTTTGGTTATATTTTGCTTGCTTGTTCGTTTTGTTGATTAGGTTCCTGTTAAAGGTGAGATCATATCTTTTAGACTTATGTAAATACAGATTTTATTGTATATTACACTTGTGCATACATAAAAAGGGAAGCATGAGTGAAATAAATTGATTAATGTATTTCTAAAATGTCTTCATATTCAGAGAAAATCTGATTCTTTTAAATCACTTCTTGGCTTAAAGTGATTAATGTCCATGTTTTTCTTCACATAGTAATATCCTTTGTTCCAGCTAGCATGTCAGTGATGCACAAGTTTTTTTTTTAAAGGAGTGCTCTGTACTTAAAAAAAATAACAATAAAAAAAGGCAAAAAGAAAAAAGAAAGAAAATGTAAGGAAACATGAAAAAAAAGTATTCTCTCTGTTGTCTTCAAAAATTTTTCCAAAACATTGCACACATTCTGTAAGCTTTGATAATACAATGTCCATGGAAGATTTTCAGACAACAACCAGGACTGATATTCCTTTATCAAATGGCCCTTAAATGGTCTGTTGTTTGAGATGTCAAATAATTATAGTTGTCCAGTCATGTCATTAAGAAAACAACCAAGTTTTCCTATGTGCAGATAATAACAACTACATCATGAATGTGGTCCTGTCTGACAGCAATTGTAAGTTGACATTAATTAGAGGGTGTATCCTAATTTGAGGGCTGTTAAAATATGATACATTGTGCCTTAGTATTAATGAAATATAGTAATATATACATACATTGAAGACGTATATTTTAAGCATCTTATTGCTAATACCAGAGTTTATTTTTTGTTCTTTTAAAGATTTTATTTATTTATTTTTAGAGAGAGGGGAAGGGAAGGAGAAAGAGAGGGAGAGAAACATCAATGTGTGGTTGCCTCTCACATACCCCTGGGGACCTTGCCCACAACCCAGGCATATGCCCTGACTGGAAATTGAAACAGCAACCCTTTGGTTTGCAGGCCCATGCTCAATCCACTGAGCTACACCAGCCAGGGCTTATTGCTAATGTTAGACTTTAACTGTTTCAGTGGCAAGGCACATTCCTTCTCCATACAGCTTTTTAGTGTAGCACACAACTCTACACACAAAAGGATTCAATAGATGCTGGATGCTGGTGCCTACATCCAGATTTTTCACCCTTGTTTTTCCACTGAAGAGTAGGGAGCAATTTGCTGTAATGAAAGATTTGAGCTGAAGAGTGCTTTGTCTGAAGCGGTTTGTGTCCCCTGCAAATTCATATGTTGAAATCCCCATCCCCAAGGTTATGGCTTAGGAGGTGATTGGCATTAGTCCACCCTGCCCTAGGTAGAACCCTCATGAAAGGGATTATTAAGGAGGCCTAAGAGTGCTCCGTTGCCTCTTCTGCCAAGTTCACAGTTTGTAACCCAGAACAAGACACTCACCAGGACCTGTTCATACTGTCACCCTGATCTTGGACTTTCATCCTCCAGAACTGTAAGCAATATGTTTCTGCTGCTTATGAACCACCCAGTTTATGGCATTCTCTTATAGTGAACAGAATACACTAAAATAAGGGAAGGTGGCTAACTTTAGTTTGTCTTTTCAACAAAATAAGTCACACAGAAACTTCTATTTTTTTTTTTGGCTTGAGCACATTCACCTGATCTTGGAATCTGGCATGAGGAATTTATGTCAAATACAATCAACTGGAAAAATTCCTTTGCCTGTTTTTCAAAGACCTATGTTCTGTTCGGTCCTTGTATCACTATCTCCTTCTGTACCACCATTTCCTCCTTCTTTACTTATTCTTCTCCTACTTTGCTGTTTTCCTTCCTATGTTTTTTTAAAATTTTTATTGTTGTTTAATTATAGTTGTGCACATTTCCCCTCATTAGTCTACCCTGCCCTAGCCAACCTCCCTTTCCTATATTCAATCCTCTCCCTTTTGTTCTTGTCCTTGGATCCATGTTCCTTCACTTAACCTTTCCCCTTCTTTCCCTTGTTATCCTCCTCCCCTTCCCCTCTGGTTACTATCAGTTTGTTCTTTATTTCTATGTCTCTGGTTCTATTTTGCTCATTTGTTTTGTTGATTAGGTTCCACTTGTAGGTGAAATCTTATGGTATTTGTCTTTCACTGCCTAGCTTGTTTCACTTAGCATAATTCTCCAGTTCCACCCATGTTGTCACAAAAGGAAGGAGTTCCTGTTTTCTTTATGCTGCATTGTATTCCATTGTGTAAATCAGTGTCCAATATTATTACACAGTAAAATATAAATGATTGGAAACTTACTCTATCAAAGGAGAAAGTCATCTTTGCCAGGATTAAATCACATTCATGTTCCGTCTCATTTATTTTTTGTACTACCCTAAATTAATTATGTTGATATTTTTCTCATGATTTTTGGTGCAGGAGAAGCAAAATGTACCATAAATAGCTAGAGAAACTCAGATAAGTGAATTTAATGACATTATGTAAGAAAATTTAAAAGAATTCTGGGTTCATCTGTTAAGCTTTCATAATTTAACAAATACTTATTAAGCACCTAGAATGTGCCAGATGCACTATTCTAAAATTCCAGTTGTGAGTAAAAAGAGATGTAGCCATGCCTGTCATGAAGATTATAACATAATGATTTCAAGTTCCATCCCTGGTCTGATGACTTTCAAATTTACTTAGCAAAACCTCTTCATTGAGTTCTAAAGCTGTATGTCCAACTATCTCTTTTCAATAATTCTATTTCAGTACAAGCTCAGGGTCAATATGTCTAAGACTGAATTTATGAACTAAAATATATGGTTGCTCCCTCCCCACTATATTCCAATAAAGAAAGTAAATGTCATGATACCTGATATCTAACTACATTACATGGCCACTGTAATCAAAACAGTCTGATACTGGCATAATGACAGACACATAGACCAATAAACAGAACAGAGAGCCCAGAAACAAACTGATGTCAATATGGTCAGTTAATATTTGATAAGGGAGCAGGGACATAGAATGGAGTAAAAATAGCCTCTTCAATAAGTGGAGTTGGGAGATCTAGACAAATAATGCCAAAAAAATGAAACTAGGCCACCAACTTACACCATACACAAAAACAAATTCAAGATAGGTAAAAGACTTAAATATAAGGCAAGACACCATAAAAATCATAGAAGAAAACACAGGCAGTAAAATTTCAGATTTCCCACACAGCAGTATTCTCACTAATACATCCACTAGGAAAATGGATATTAAGAAAAAAATAAACAAATGGGACTACATCAAAACAAAAAGCTTCTGTACAGCTAAAGAAAACACCAACAAAATGGAAAGAGAACCAACCATATGGGAAAACATATTTGCAAATGATACCTCAGACAAGGATTTGATCCCCAATATATATAAAGAACTTATGTGACTCCACACCAGGAAGATAAATAATCCAATTAACAAATGGGGAAAGTTTCAGTAAACTGAAACTTCACCAAGCAGGACATACAGAGAGCCCATAGACACATGAAAAAATTCTCAATACCACTAGCCATCAGAGAGATGTAAATTAAAACCCCAATGAGATAACACTTCACACCAGTGAAAATGTCCATCATAAACAAATCAACAAACAACAAGTGCCAGTGAGGTTGTGGAGAAAGGGGAACCCCAGTACACTCCTGGTGGAAATGCAGACTGGTGCAGACACTGTGGAAAACAGTATGGAAGTTCCTGAGAAAACTAAAAATGGAACTGCCTTTTGACCTGGCAATTCCACTGCTTGGATTATACCCTAAGAACCCTGCAATGCCAATCCAAAAGAACCTATGCACTCCAATGTTCATAGCAGCACAATTTACAATAACCAAGTATTGGAAGCAACCTAAATGCCCATATGTAAATGAGTGTATCAAAAGCTTTGGTCCATTTACACAATGGAATATTATGAAGCAGAAAGAAAGAAGGTGCACCTACCCTTCATTACAGCATATATGGAACTGGAGAGCATTATGCTAAGCGAAATAAGCCAGGTGGTGAAACACAGATATCATATGGTCTTACCTATAAGAGGAACCTTAACAGCAAAACAAAAAGCAAGCAAAATATAATCAGATACATCAAAATAAAGAACAGACTGAAGGTAACCAGAGGGGAGGAGGGGTGTAACAAGGGAAAGAATGGGAAAGGTCATCAAGGAATGTGAATAAAGTACCCATGGACAAAGCCAAAGGGGGGCAGGATTGAGGGTGGGAGGTAGAATGGGTGGGGTGGAGGGGAGGGATGGGGGAAAATGGAGACAACTGCACTAGAAAAACAATAAAAAAGAAACAAACTAAGCAAAAAATAAATCAACAAAGAACAAGTGCTAGAGAGGTTGTGGAGAAAAGGAAACCCTAGTACACTGTTGATGGGAATGCAGACTGGTGCAGCCACTGTGGAAAACAGTATGGAATTTCCTCAGAAAACTAAGGATGGAACTGCCTTTCAATACAGCAATCCTACTGCTAGGACTATATCCTGAGAATCATGTATCACCAATTCAAAAGAACCTATGCATCCCACTTTTATAGCAGCATTATTTACAACAGCCAAGTGCTTGAAATAGCCTAAATGCCCATCAGTAACTGCGTAGGTGAAAAACTGTGGTGTATTGACACAATGGAATACTACACAGCAGAAAGAAAGAAGGAACTGCTGCCCTTCATGACATCATGGATGGAACTGGAGAGCATTATGCTAAGTGAAATAAGCCAGGTGGTGAAAGACAAATATGGTATGATCTCACCTATAAGTAGAACCTAATCAATACGACAAACAAGCAAGGAAAATAGAACCAGAGACTTGGAAATAAAGAAGAAACTGACAGTGGCCAGAGTGGATAGGGGAGGGGATAATGTGGGAAAGAAGGGGAAGGGACAAGCAAAAGAACATGAATAGAGGACTCTTGGGCATGGGCAATGGGTGGGGATTGACTGTAGGAGTGTGGGGGATGGGGTTGGTGTGAGCAATGAGTAAAAATGTGGGACAACTGTAACTGAAGAACAATAAATTTAAAAAAAGAACACTATAAATAAATATATAAATAAATGTCACTGTCTCTCCATACCTTTTGTTTTAGTGAATGTTACCTTTATCAATACAGTGTCCCAAGGAAGAAATACAAAAATGGAGATGATACTTCCCTTTTTCTCAAGCCAGTTTAATCTATCATAAGGTCCTGTTGATTTTACCTAACATCTCATAGCTCTGTCCACTTCTCTACATTTCACCGCCACCACCAGTGCCTAAACAAAACCACTGTCATGTTTCATGTGAACTTCTCCAATAGCTTAAAAACTAGTTTCCAGACATTAATGCTGATCCCTCTTCAATCCATCTTTTATCCTGAAGCCAGGATGTGATCATGTATTTTTTAAATTCATTGATCTATCCTCAGCATTTATAAGAGTACCTGGCAATAGTAGGCATTCTAAGTATATGTTGAATATCTAAACAAACATCTTCACCTGCCTTAAGATGTTAAAGAATAATGTCTTTGACATGGCCTGTGCAATGCTGCATCACTTGTCCCTGCTTAGGTTCTAGTATAATGTCACATCAGTGTCCCTCCTAGAAGCTTCTTATGCTTTGTAACACCCAAAGTAACTATTTCTGCTTCAACTGAACTGGGCTTCTTTAAGCTTCTCAAACAAATCCTGCTCCCTTTCTCCACAGGGTCTTTGTACATCCTGTCTCTTCTCTCTGGGTTCATTGTCCTCCTTCACTTAATGAGTTCTTACCCTTTCTTAAACTCTTAGAGGTCACATGCTTCCTCCTCCTGAAAGCCCACCCTCCCTGCATTCCCTGGTTACAACAGTTTTCTTTGCAATTTACCTACGAGGCCCACAGTTCTTTGTGTCACAAAATTTTTCTCCATTTAGAATTTTGTATTTATCAGTGTGATCAACTGATTAATATCAGTCTCCATGAGAGTAGGGAATGTCTTTTCTTGCTCCTTAGTACCTAGCACAATGTCTGGCCTATAACTGGTACACTACACATATTTACTAAGTTAAGCAAAAGTTTTTTAGAAACTCATTAGTTATTATAACTAAATGTATACTTATTTTATAAAACTTCTCAGTGTCATTGCAAATAAAAATCACAATTTGGGCACATTTATGCTATCTTCTACCTTTGGCATCACTTGTGTCCTTCAGTAGAGTGCAATCTACTATAGAAAGGCAGGTTTATTATTTTTTAATTGAGTTGCTTATCACCTTAGATTAGGCAGTAATAAAAGTATTCATTTAGAATACAAGCTGTAAACAGACAGAATCCTGACTTCTATGTTTATGAAGTGAAAACTTATAGAAGTTTATCATCTATCATCAGGTAGCAAAGCACTTTTAATTCACATTTTGGGACCTAAGAGAAAATGAACTAGGTAAAAGCAAACACAATCAGCCATGAAGTCGAAGGGCTTGATTTTGCACTCCGCTAAGTGTCTGAGGGGGGATTATTTAATTCAGCCAGTAAGTCAGCAAGGCAGTCTAATTCTCTAAATCTGGTTATTTTCTTTTCCAAAATGTATTTGTACTCTCTACCACAAAAGCATATTTGCAGAAGGTGTTGACTATGAAATTCTCTTTGTCACAGCTATTGAAAAAGAATATACAGAGCCCATAATAATTAGATAGTTGATGTTTTCAAAATAAGATTAAGGTTCTCATTCCCGTTCAAAATCATTCTTTGTCGACTGAGCTATTAAAACTCTCTCTACCCAAAAGAGAACTGTATTTAAAAACTTGTAAAATTTCTCTAACATAAATCCTAGTCTTATGGCACATTAGTCATTTAGTGATATGTTGTTGCTTAAAATATTTGGAATAAATAAATATTATTTTACCATATTTCAGAATTGAAAGCTGCAGCTGTTAGTCTAACATTCCATATGCATCTAAATAAAAAGTTTTTTTTTTAACTCAAGGAAAAGAATCATGCATTTTCTTGGTGGGCATTTCATGTAGTCAATATGCTACACAACAAGTATTTCCATATCACTTTATAGTTTACAACATTCATTGCCTAATGGGATCCTCAGAATAATCCCATGAGGACAGCATTCTTATCCTCTCCAGCTATTCCCAGATGGGTAACCTGAGGGTTGCCTGTCATTATAAATGGCCAAGCTGCTATTTCATTTATGTCTCTAGATTTCAAGTCCTATGCTGTTTTGCTCTGTACAATTCTGAAGAGAAGAGCTATCAATGTATTTAAGTTATTGAGAGAATAAGCCAGAATAAATATTTAAAGGTTTTAGTATCTCTAAACTTCAATAAGAGAAGTCTGTGCATCTGTGAATGGGTGATAGTAATTATCAAATGTCTTCAGAGTTCTTGCTCCTTCTGACTCTAGAATGAAAAGATATAAACTCACTTCAGTAACAAAGTCAAGATCTGTTCACTTATTGATCTCCCAGTATATGCCAGGCACTGCCCAAGTCACAGGGAATGCAAACATGGCCACTGCACCTCAGGATCTCACAGTCTTTAGGTGGAAATGAACACCTAAGCAGAGAGCTATAAATTATTTTGGTTAGTACAGTGAAAGAGATATGTAGAAGGGTTTTGAGAACACAGAGGAAACCATCTACCCTGGCCTGCAGCATGTCAGATGTGTCCTGACCAAAGGCTAACTGGACCCATCATTATTAACTCTGTGAGGATGAGAGGATTTGTCTTACTTATTTTTCTATCCGTGTCACCTAATATGTGACTAGTGCTCAATGCATTAGTTTCTTTAACCAAACTGAACTGTCAGGTCAGAGATTCTGAGGAGACTCATGAAATGCTGGTCTCCTCTTTTAGAAAGAACTATGACTTTCAGGCTAAGTAATGAATGTCTTTTCAGTTCCTTAGTTTGTCTGATCTTTCCTACCAAAAATGATTTTCAAACATTGATATCTTAAAGAAACCTGTGAAACTTCCTTCTCTTAAGACTTTGGGACCACAGATCTAGACTTTTAAAAAGGTAGTGCTATCTGAGAGAAAAGCTTTCAATGCTTCCTGTAGGCTGATGATCTTTTGACCCTGCTTAAGATTTTTTTAATTAGTAGAAAAAAGTCTTTTTGTGTGATGATCAGTGCCTTTTTCACTTAATTAGTTACCAACTTCTGCCAACTTTACCTCTAAATTGACTCTTGAATTCTTGCTTTTTTTAAAAAAAAATTGATGCTACCTAGCCATCATCTCTTGCCAAGATTTTATGTTAGTATTCTAATCCCATGAACACAGATCTCCCAAGGTAATCTTGAGATTTTATTTTTCAAAATCCTTTTATGGCTCTCCACTGCTAATGGGATAAACACAGTGCCATTTGGCATAGTTTCCCAGGCCTTTATGCCCTGAAAAGTGAATTGGGTTGGAATGAATTACAGTGTATGATTTGTAAACAGATCAGTCACAGTCCAGGGTCAGTTAGTTATTTCTATAAATGTTAAGTCCATTTATAAAAACAGTCCTATTATCTTAATTTCTTACCCCTCCAGATATAAAGTTTAACACTGTTTAGACAAAACAGTTTAAAACTGCTGCCCTGGCTGGTGTGGTTCAGTGGACTGAGTGCTGGCCTGCAAACCAAAGGGTTGCTGGTTCAATTCCCATTCAGGGCACATGCATGGGTTGCAGGCCAGGTCCCCAGTAGGGGATGTGCAAGAGACAACCACACATTGAAAAAGAAAAAAGAGTTTCTCTCTCTCTTTTTTTGTCTTTCTCTAAAAATAAATAAATAAAATATTAAACAAAACAACCCCCCCTGCTATTCTCAGTTGCTGAAAAGACTATCACTTTGCAAAGAAAAACATTGCTCTCTTGCAGAAAGTGGAAACTTCGAAAATAACAGCTTTTTGTACTGATGGAAGGCCCCTGTTACATTCTATGATGGTGATTTGGAAATAGTTATTTTAACAGAATTGGGATTATAAGCATTTTCATGCATCTACACAGATTCAGGGGTCACTATCTAAAATCTATTACTAATTTTACTGTAAGTTCAGCCCTGCCTTTAGATTCTCCAGTCTGTTGAAACTTTACTGAAAAAGTTAAGATATTGTCTCATTCAAAAATGCTCGTTATTTTGACTTAGCTTCTGTATGTGTATGTGTGTGCATGAGTAAATTCTGTCCTTCACACTGTACTAACACGCCATTGCATCCAACAATAACGGAGGCATTTTTGAATTGTTGTAGTACATCACACTGGATTGTTTACCTCCTCCTACTCTTTCCACCAGTTTGGTTTACCTTTAGATACTAAACTGAATGTTGTAATAAGAAAGAAAATTTTAATGAGTCAGAGAAAATGAATTGATTAAATTAAAGCCTCTCATTTTTGAAGTTGAATTCTGTCTAGCACAACAGGTGGGGATTAATTCAGAAGAGATAATACAGTTGCTTGAGTCTTGAAGAGTAAGTTATTAAAATTCTCTTTTGAAAAATACCTGCTACTTCCTTTCATTTCTATGCCTTAACTCCTGTTTCTTTACTGTTCCAATGTAATAAAAAAAAAACACTGCAGGATAAGATCAATTAATATAGCTTTGGGAAATGTTGAAATGAGTGTTTTTTTTTCCCAGTTTGCTATGCTGGGTGTGTCTGAGAAGCACAAAGGGTAACTGATCTGGATCTGAGTTCTGATTCTTCCATGAATGACTTTGACATTGATTCGCCAATGAAAGAAAGGATTGTTTGGTTGATATTTGTGGGGGTTTCTTTGCCTCTAACATTCTTTACTCTGTGATCTGTTCCCATAATTCTAGTAAGGGTGTCTTTGTGAATAATGAAGGAACCTCTCACTGCACAAGTGGGTAGAACAAAGAAGAAAAGAGGAAGAGAAGGAAATGTAAAAATGCGACTTGGACCACAAGATCCTATTCCCAATGCTCTCATATGAGTTTCTGTGGGTTTTTCTGATCAAATGTCCTTCAAGACTCAGTAGAGTTTCAGTCCTATGTCTGACCCTATACTTCCAAGGAAAAAAACCTGCAGCTTTAGTTCAGAGCCAATGGGAAAAGTGGGCATATGATGGAAAAATGAAGCAGGTGTTTGTGTAGATAGCAAGTCTTCTGAAAAGTAGAATGCATGATTGGTACCAATAGTAAAGCAGAACTTGAGGTAGTCATGAATGGAAAACATTCTAGAGATGACAATAATGATTACCAGGTATTTCATACTTTGTATGTGTTTGGAACTATTCTAGATACTTTAGATATGCTAACTGATTGAATCTCTCAATAACACTGTGAGTTAAGTGTTACTAATCACATAGTACATACAATGAAACTCAGGTTAATAGTAACTGTATAACTTGCCTAAAGTCCTATAACTAATAAGTGGTAGAAACAAGATTTAAACTGGTATGACTATATTCTTAACCACTATACCTTATACTGATCTTATATAGCCATGATCTAATTTTTCCCTATATTTGAAGTTGTGGTGATAATAGATATTGCTTAAAACAAATGAGGTTTGCAAATAATTTATCAGAAACCCTTTTGCCACTGAAGATTTCTGTGGGCTTTATTGGGAACAGCTAAGAACGAGTCTGTGAAGTGTGTGTATAAACAAGGATAAGAGCAGAGACTGTGGAAGCCCCAAGAGCGGGTTTTTAGAGTTCACCAGCCTTATGCCACTAAATTCTGATTACTCTGATCCATGCAGAGGCTCCTAGTTCTTTCCATTAACTCATTTATTCACTTATTTATTTACTCAATAAATATTTGTCAAGTACCTACTAGGTGCCACACCCTATTCCAGGTATTGAGGGATAAATCTGTAAACAAAATCAGTCAAATATCACTCCTTCATGGAGCTCAAATTCTAGTACAGGAAGGCAGAAACAAATAAAATAAGTAAAATAAAGGATATATTTGAAAACAACAGGTGCTATTGAGAAAAATAAAAAGGAAAGTACTGAAAGGATATTGTAATTTTAAATAGGATAGTCATGGAAAATCTATCTGAGAAAATGACAGTTGAGCAAAACCTGAAGAATTCAAGAATCGAAGATATATCTGATGGAAGACTATTTTAGGCAGAGAGACTAGGTAGTGCAAATGGCCTTAGATGGAGGCACATCCCTATATATTCAGGGAATATCAAAACATACAGTATGCTGGAATAAAGTAAACAAGGTTGAGACTAGTAAAGTAGGGATGAGAATGATAATAACGGACTAGATTATGACCTTAAAAGACATTGTAATGACTTTAACTTTTATTCTGAGTGACCTAAAAAATCATTGGACATTTTGAGCAGACAAGTGGCACAAGTGACATGATCTGACATGTTTTAAAATGACCACCCTGACTTCTCTGTTGAGAATACACTGGAAGGAGTTAAGGATGGAAGCAGGTGGATCAGTTAATTTAAAACAATTTTACAATAATCCAAAAGAAAGATGATGCCTATATTAGTTTCCTATTGCTACTGTAACAAATTACCACAGAATTAATGGCTTAAATAGCAAATATTTATTATCAAGCAGGTTTGTAGGTCAGTAGGTATAGGTATCATGGGACAAAAATCAAGGTTTTGGCTGGCTGTGTTCCTTTTTGGAAGCTCAAGTTGGAGGACTTATTTTCTGCTGATTTGGGTTGTTGGAAAAATTCAGTTTCTTGTGGTTGTGAGACTGAGGTCCCTACTTTCTTGCTTGCTGTAAGCTCAGGGCTATTCCCAGCTTGTAAAGGACTCTTTTCAGTCCTTGCACCTAACCCCTTACAAATCAGAACCAGCCAAAAGGTGTGGAATCTTTCTCATGCTGCTGTCTCTCTAACTCTTATTCCATTGTCATATATTTATCTGACCTACCTGAAAAAGATTCTATGCTTTTTGGGATTTATTTAATTAATTGATTTCACCTAGACAATACAGATAATCTTCTATTTCAAAATTTGCACTCTTAATTGCATCTTAAAAATTACTATTACCATGTCAGGCAACATTTTCACAGGTTCCAGGGATTAGGATGTGGATATGATTGGGGGTAGTGTCATTATTCTGCCTATCAATGTCAGTTTTGATCAGGGTGTAATAGTGGTGATGATGAGAGGAAGTAGATAGAGTCTGGGTATATTTTCAAAGTAGGGACAACACTTTCCCTTTTTCTTGAGTGTATGAATCAAAGAGAAAAATCAAGAATGACATGAGGTTTTGGCCTGAATAACGAAAATGATTGAATTTCTATGAACCTGCTTGAGCAGGTTTGAGCTTCTGTCAGGATAGGTAAGATCATGCTGTAGGAGCAAATGGTCCTAAAATCGCAGTGATTTTCACAAAGGACATGACAGATGCTCTTTTGTTTGGTCCTTGCTTTGAGAATGAGTTTTAACATACTTTGTGGTTTAAAGGTTTGTCCAGTTTTATATTTGATAGCCAGTGGTGAAAAACACCTGCATCTTCCAACTTTGCAAGTCTCTGAATTTTTGATCTCACTCACTTCTCTCTAATTCCTGCTTTAGTGGACAACTCTTTTTGCTAGAGTCACAGGCAGTTCATCCTTAGCAACAATAGAAAGTGTTAATTTTATTATATAAATTCTAATAGGCAGGTGAAACAAAAAATAAGATCAGGTGAGACCAAGGAAATGAAAGTGTTGGGGGATTGAAAATGTGGGAAAAGTATGAAAAAGTTCTGTAAACAGTAGTAGAGAGAAGAGACTAGGAAATATAATATGATTACCAGGTTAGCATTAAGGACCCTTCTGAGGTTAGTTGTCATAGATGTAAAGGAACAGTCATCATGGGTACATGTTTTTCTCCAGCCACATTCAGATATAAAGGTAGAGTCATAGAATAGTTGAAGAGCTAAATTTAACTATGGTTGGGGTTTTGCCATGTGAGATAAGGATTTGAGAGAAGAAAAAGGAAGTTTATGTTTATGTTATGTTTGTGTTGATGATAACGACCCATAAGTTTTCTAACTAGATAATAAATAAAGTGGTGTTACTTAGGGTATGCAAAACAATAAAAAATAATAGACTCAATTAATTGTAAGTCTTAATGGGACTGAAGAATTATGGGGCTCAAGATACTCAAGGAAGTGAACTGAAAACAGAGGCAGTGGTTGGAGAGGGAGATGCATGAAATTAAAATTATGAAAGGTCTATAGTTATATGTAATAATAAGACCTATGTATTATCACTTTTATTTATCTTTTGCTAGAAAAGGCACTACCATTTCCACTTATTAAAGAGAAATGTATCTTTATGGTACAAGGGACCCATGGAAATTCATGGGTTGAAACTTATGTGCAACTTTAAATTATCTAGGCTTCTTTTTATCTCATCTCTAACTGGGGCAGACGATGTTGCCTCTTTGTTAGGTTGATGCATGGGTTATAAACAATGTCTCTACAAAGTATGATACATACATACCTATTATTATTATTGTTATTATACTTATTTCAAACAGAGAAAATCCTTGGCATTTTTTAACTTAGAGTTTGCTTTCAAGAGTTTTGGAGTAAGGAGAGGCAGACTAGACTCGCTGGGAACCAGAAAAGTCAGTAAGGTGATTAAGAGAAATGTCATTTACCCTCAGTCTTCAAGCACTAATTCTTCTTTTTGACTGACCCTATATTTATAGCATAAAACCAACATGATTTCAAGTCAGAAGGTGCAATAGCACTGTTTTGTGTAAGAACTGATCTTTTGACAAAGTTCAAGCACAAATTGTTTTTTTTTTATTTAAATGAATGTTCAAGTACAGTTTTCTCCCCCTTACTCCCATTCAAGCCCTCCCACCCCCCCTCCCTACCTCCCACCCAATCAAGCCCTCCCAACCCCCCTCCCTACCTCCCTCCCATTACCACCCTCCCCCTAGCTTTTATCCATGCGTCCTTTAACTTTGATCCTATAAACCCCTCCCCCTCTCCCCTGAAATCCCTCTTCTCTCTCATTGTTTGACATTGTGACAGATCTAAAACAGCCTTGCTCAAAACACCTCATCCCAGGTAGTTTGAAATATTTCTTGCTAATTACCCTACTATTACATCTTAGAGGTGCAATGAAGTGGCCTGAGAGCCTAGAAGAGGTGGAGAAAACCTGCTGTATACTCAACTCCAGTCAACCCTTGAAAGAGTGCTATGAATAGGGTTTTAACAAGGTGACAGCTTCAACTGTTTCCTGTTACACTTTTCTGTCCCAGAATTTCTTTCCTGTGATGAAAGAGAACAAGTAAGAATATAATGTTAATCTGGTCCTGAGCAGCATCAGGAGGAGGGACATGAGGAGAGGGCAGCAAGATTGCTGTCTGAAGGTGACCAAAGGTGGTCACATATCAATCGGCAGTATATTTCTTGCTTTCTTTCCACTACAACATTTCCATGGATGGGACAAACTGCTCATCTAACACAACTTTATTCTACCTCCTGTATACCAATCAGTCAGTCTTTTTCATGTTTTTTTTTTTTTTTTTTTGTATTTCTGGAGTGCTCAGTGAAATAGGACTGAGAGGGGGCATTAAATTTGGAGTTTAAGCACCAGCTATCTATGTGCCTATGTCATTTTCCCTAGTTAGTCCTCAATTTGGGGTGTGGAGTGGTGATATACCAAGGACCTTCTAAATCAGGAGTTATGTGGTTCCATAGGAACCCAATAACTGAATGGTAAAATTAACATAATATAGTCACTTGAAAAACAAGTTTGAAAACAAGCATTGAGGAACTAAGATGATGGTCAATTTTTATTTGAGTGATTACCTCAGAATAATAAGGATAAAATGCAAAATATTGACTTCCCCTGTTCTCCAACACATTTCTATTTTTTTCTTGAGAAATACTAGGTTATAAATAGTTATATTTGAATTAAAATGTTAAGTAATTTTAAAATTATATTTTATAATGTCTCCTGGGGACTTATTCATCTCTCATTTGAAAACTAGTACTTTTAAGTGATTATTTCTCCTCACTGATGATTTTAGGGGGATATTTAATTATTGTTTAGATAGCATTGTTATAATCTAGAACTTTGTTTAGGGGTGAAGGATATGGGTAAAGATTTCTAAAAATGTGTATTGAATAGGTGCTTTTTGTTTGACCAAGTTATTAATAAATCATATTGATGAATGGTAAAAATCTTAGTTTAAAAACAATTGAACCACTTGCACACATCAACTGTTGTTAATGCCCACATGAAAAGAAGCATCAGGGTGCTGGCTGGAAGAATGGACACTGGTGTTTGTTCTGTGTCTCCTTCTTGGGTATGTATTTTTCATAGTATAACCAGTAACTCTTGTGTGCCTCCTTAGATCCTTTCAGCTTCATGTATCTCTTGTACCACTTATGCTGCCTTAGTCCACTGTGTGGTGATGGAGTCCATGAGAGTCCCTTGCTTCCAGGAGTCTCTGGCTCCTTCCACTACTTTTAAATTTAAATATGGTTCCACACAGCCATAAGTGGGATCTGGCTTCTCCAGCTATTGCTAAAGGGGTCACATAATGCAACCCAGAACTGGAATGTGTTATTTTCCCATGGTGTGAACTTTAACAAATAGGGTTAGAAGAAAGATAGGAGAAAACTGACTGATGAATTCCCAGTCAGGCACCATTCTCAGTTGGACTGTTTAGGGAGATGGTAGCTTCAAATGGCCTCTCTGAAGGTACCCAGTAAGAACAAGCAATTACACTTTTTAAAAATATGTAGCCAGCTTGATAATGCATTTCCTTGCATTTTCTCTTCCTCCTTTCCTGCCTTAGTCCTTTGTTTCCTTGTAACTAATTACCTTGGACTGCTTATCTCCCCCACGAAAAGGTTAGCATGCACACGTTTGACCTGGGCACTGTTTTCTAGGCAACCCAAGCTAAAACATATGAAGTAATGGTGTGATTGCTAACATTGTGAGTTGAAAGTTTAAGGGTTTTGGATATTGGGCTTAGGAATTTGGATTTGAGCTTTACTGCACTGGCTGTGGGTAATGGGGAGGGAATTAGATAGGGTTCCTGGTTGTAAGCATCAGAAACCAGCTGTGATTATCTTAAGGAAAAACATTTTTTAAAACAGGAAACTTATTGGAGATTGGAGTAATAATACAAGGGAGGCCTTCAGATTAGAAATGAAACTTGAGAAGGATTTTTGAAGATTTGGGGAGAAACAAGAGTTGAGTGAAGACAGTGCTAGAAAACTCAGTAGTAGAATTCTTGAAACTTTTCTTTATGAGGTTATTAGCAGAAGACCTCCTGCCTCCTTGCATATTACATGTCAACCAGATGTGAACCACTTATTCTCAATATCTGAGAGTTAAATAAAGGAGAAATAAAGTCTAGGAAAGAGACATAGAAGATGAGGAGCAAAGCAGAACTTATGAAGGAGCTCTTTCTCAAGAAGTTGGGAGAAGTGGGGATTGAGAAAAAAGGGTGCATTTTTGTGTTTTTGTTTTTGTTTTCTAAACAGGACAGAATAAAGTTGATGGATTTAAACACAAAAATACTCTGAGATGATAGGAACTGGTAGGTGAGGAAATGCAGACTGGATACAATCTCCAAGAGGATAAGCTCACCTTTGTTTATGTACTACCTTTACTGATTATATCAATTACTTCATTTCTGTGGCTCACTTTCTTAGTATTTTAGAAGAGACTTTCAGGCTCAAAAGTTTCTTTCTGCCTAAATAGACTGTAATTCTACCTCTCCCTTGGTGGTGGGAAGGGTGAGAAGTAGGTTCAGAACTATCTTTGGTCAATTCTTGGGCAGATGGAAACCTTCAGGTCTTTCCACTTTCGTCAGTATTTCCTATGTTTTCCTTCAAATTTATGCCTGTCCTTGACAATACCTTTATCCTATACATGAATGGGCTAGGCTGTGGTGATTTTTTTTCATACCACTGAAAAGGGACTTTTGCACCATCAAAATCACTTGGCTGCTCCTCATTTTAATCCCACATTTTTGTCTCTCCTCATGGAAAAGTTTTTCATGAAACCTGGACATGTTAATAAGTATGAAATCCACTGAAGCATGGTACAGCGAGCTAGAGCTATAGGAGCAGAAGATCAATTGTGTTATCAAACTTAGTCATACGATTTGTCTTGACCAATAAATTGCTAGGAGAAATTGTGTGAATCACCTTTGGCAGAAGTCTTAAAAGCCCATGTGATACTCTTTTTTATTTCTGCCATAGTGACTGGAAACATTCTACAATAGTAGCTGCTCCATCTGCCTGAGATTTAAAATGAGGATGATGGCAACAGCATAGCACCAAACCATCCTTTTGAAATTGTCACAAAAATGAGAAATCAGCCTTCAGAACACTATGTCTTGGGGATTATTTGTTACTGTGGTGTACACTAGTTTATCTACACAAAGGCTTAATATTCTTCTATTAAGTGCAGGACTGTGTAATCCACCAAAGACTGAAGAGATACTGCGAATGAAACCCCCTTTGTTTCCTTAATTTCAACCTAGTGTGATATATTGATAGAGACTATTATGACTTCAGCTTCATTTTCCCCTCCCTTACCATTATATTTGTTTTCTATTTTGCTACTGTGCCTCTTTATTATGTTAGAGGTGTTAAGACTTTCTTTTCTTCTGCAGTAAAAGAATCACCCATGCTTGGACCAAGGATCTGCCAGATTACATGTAATTTCTTCCATTACAGGCATAAAGACAATTTTAAAGATTTTAGTTATTTATTTTTAGGCAGAGGGGAAGGGAGGGAGAAAGAGAGGGAGAAAAACAACAATGTGTGGTTGCCTCTTATGCACCACTTACTGGGGACCTGGCCCAAAACCCAAGCATGTGCCCTTAATGGGAATCAAACCTGTGACCCTTTGGTTCACAGGCTGGCACTCAGCCACTGAGCTACAGCAGCCAGGGCTATACAAATATTTTAAAAACACATTATTCAACAACTGATGGTTTCAGTTCCAGTGCATAATAAAACAATAGAAAGTCCAATGCATTTTCTGCCTATGCTTGTAGAAACGGATACCTAATGATTTATTTTATCATAATAAAAAATTATTTATGCTGCGATTCATGTCTCTAATGCGGTGTCATTATTCTATGACTATGCTAACTGTAGAGGAAGAGGTTTTTATAGTTTCAGACAGAATGTCAGCCTCAGACCCAAGAGTTATTCCAAGAATGGTGATAAGAACAGTGTGTCTTAGAATAAACTGCCCAGCTGGAAGGGGGATTGTGTGAAGTTCAAGTAACCTAAACATTCTATTATCTTCTGTGCTTTTCTTCTCCCAAGGGAGTATTTCTTTTCTTTTCTTTTTTCCTTTTGTCTGGTCTTTAATGGAGCAATGAGTTTTTTCATACCCCACTCTTTAATTGTGACTTTCTTAAATATATAAGTTTGTGATGGAATCACTCTCCAAAGATTCTTTTGGGATTTCCACAGAAGAAGGTGTACATATAACTAGCTTGGGAGTGTGACAGGACATACTGTGCAGAAGCTATTCTCACATTCTCAGACAGCAGCCAGTTGCAGAGAAGCAGTATCTCAAGGTCATATGCTAGCTAACTCTGCTTTCTGTTCCTGAAAAAAAACAAAACAAAACAAACAGCTGCCTGCTTCCAGCTGCTGCCCCTCTTCTTCCTCGTCCTTTTGCTTTTGTAACTAGAGTGTATAAACCAGCCCCAGTTTAAACTCGGGGCCCAGAATTTGGAATTTTATCTCCTCTGGGTCCGCATGCATGAATAAACTCCACTTCGTAAACTCCCAGGCCGTCTGAGTCATCTTTTCTATAATATTTTGGTTCTCTGACTGGGAAATGACTCACGCGAGCAGGCCGTTGCCTCAGGTAAAGGTGGCCATGGGCGACTGGTGAGGCCCAGCGGTGATAAGGAGGCATGTGCCCGGGTGATTTTGGGTCCCGGACATCCCAGGCTCTGCAGGCTTGGCCCCCGGACCGCTCTTTGACCCAGGCTGGTGGGGTGCAAACTGGGCAAATCTGGGAGGCACCCATCTGGTAAGTGCCCTGGGGTCAGAGCCTGAGACTAGCCTACTCATGTAGTGGAAGGAGAGACTGATCACCTCTCAGGCCAGAATTCCGGTTCAGGCAGGGCCCCCACAGTTCAGGAGGACCATCAGGGTTCCCACAGTTTGGGCAGGTGGGAACATAATAAACTTGGTGTGTTTGTGTGAATGAGTGTATTTGTTGCTCCATGGGTTGAAGCCTACAGAGTGTGAGTGAGTCCCTTCCCTTGTCTGTCAGTGCCAATCGGGAGGATTTATCATGGGAGGGGGGGTCTTCCACAGTACTGGATTACTTGTATGTCGGGGATCAGACTGCAAGCCACGTGAGTGCCCCACCATGGAGGGTGGAGCATACATGGTTGTCGCCATCTTGGATGATGGGTCATGTGAGAGTTCCACCATCTTGGAACTGGGCAAGTTGCCAGGCTAATCTCTTCAGATTACTGGCTGTGTGCTGCTGCTGTGTGGGCACTGCATCAGTCAGGTTCTCTGTGTAACTGGTTCTGATAGGGATGGCTCTGGTTCTGAAGTTCATGAACACAGGCCCAAGGGTGACCATCTGATCTATAGAGTGTTTGCAGGTTCTGAGCTTCAGAAAGCTGCAGGATGTCCCTGCAAATCTAGGGAATTTTTTAGTGGAAGGTACCTGTAGTGCCAGGGACTTTTGGCTGCCACATACTGAGTTTAAGTACTGAGTTTAAGTATAGTCCTTCCCAGTGGGGGAAAGGAACCAGGATTAAAAGAGCATGATGGTTAAATCCGGATGAGTAAAATTATGTGCAAAGGATGTGAAAGTTTTAAACCTGGAGTAAAGGAAACCTCAACTACTTGTTTTTTGGTTTTGTGTGAAAAGAGCAAATTTCTAACATTGGTGTTGTTTCTGATGAGAAACCCTCTGTACTTGAAGACCTGTTTAAGGTCACCTGTAAGACCTAAGAAAGGTCACCTGTAACCAGTTGGGGAGCATGCCTTTGCCACCCGGGACCCAGGAAGGGTCATTTGGGGCTGATGAGTGCTTCAGCGAGAGGCAAAGCAGCACGTCTCTGCCAAGAGACCGGGCCTGAAGGAGCATGGCTCTGCAAGGCACTGATGGATGCATTGGTGCAAGAGAATGCCCCTACCTGTGTATTGTTCTGGAACTCTGTGTTTTTGGATTTTGCTCTGTATCTGCTCTGAAAAGGAAATTGAGGATTCCAAGGAATGTTGAAACTTCACACTCTGTAGGGAAGTAAATGAGAAAATATAAGATATATAAATGAAAAAAGTCTGTGAGAAACTGTAAAAATAAATGAGAAAAAGTAAAAGTTTTTTTTACTTTTTACTAAAAGTAGAAGAAATTATGTAGTGTTAATAATAGAAGGTATAAGGCATGGAGATGGAATCTTGGTGGATATCAGATGTATGAAAAAAGAATAGAGGGTCTGTGAATGTTGCAGAATGTCTGGAAGTGAAGGTTTTGAGAAGCCCGGTGGATATCAGAAGGGAAAGGATTTTCCTTCATGCTTTGTATTTTTCTCCCTACCTGATCCCTCCAGAATTTGGCATTCTGAAGGAGTGAGTGAAGACATAAGGTTTCTTTGCATAAAACCAATAAAACCAGTCACTAATAGTGGTTTTGTTAACCAAGACTTTGATTGGAATGTCACGCCTGAAGGAGGCATGTATGGGTTCTGGTCATCACCAGAAAGCCTTGAGGAACTGGGATTAACTTGTGAAGCTAGCGTAAGCCCACAAGAAAAGCCTGGTACTCTGGTTGGTTGTGCGGTTTATGGCAGTCTTTCCAGGGAAGGAATGAAGATTGCTTTCATGAAAGATGGCCAAAAAAGGAACCTGTAGGCACAATGAAAGCCTCAAGGATCTGAGTGAAACTGGTGCAGGCAAAGCCAGATGGCAGATGTGTGGCTCTGCTTCTGTGCCCAGAGGGGCGGACTGAGAAGTCAATCTAAAGGTTCCCTGTGTGAGTTCCAGCAAAGCAGACTTAAAGATCATAAGTGATCCAGGCTGCTCTTGGTGTGTTTATGCGAACAGTCAAAATGAAAGTGGGACTCAAAGTAGTCCCTTTAATAACAGTGAGGGTGATCTTAAGGAGAAAAATTGTGGTTCAAGGAAAATCATAATGCTCACTATTGGACATCAGAATGATGCAGCTAACTATCTTGAAAGTTTGTTTCATTTGAAAGTTGAAACTGGTTCTGTAATATCGTCAAAGATGTACAATTTACCGGTATGGATGACCTGTCAAATTGCCATTGCTAAATGTCATTGCAGGAAAGACCTTGCAACTGAATGTCTTACCAAATACAGTCTCACAGGCACAGAGGCTGGTTTGGGGACTATTGTGTGAATTAACCTGTGTGTTCTCCTGTTTTCATAGGACGTATGCCTATGACTTCATTACCTGAGTGATTGGTTGCAATATAGGCCCCACTTAAGGAGCCCATTTTCATCATAGCCCCCTGAAACTCAACCGTTTGGCTGAACTAAGTGGTTGGGTTGGTGAGTGGTTTGGGCAATCTGTGGGCTCCACTTTAGAACTGATTTTCCCTTTTTAGTCTTGATGGCTTGAACAGAAAGAGTTCAGATATCTGAAAGGAGGGAAATCCTAATACATTCCCCTCAGCCTGAGTGAAATATAATGGGCCACAAGAGTTTTGGATAGGTATAGCATGCCTTGTGCACCTTCCTCCAGATAAACCATTCTTTACTTAAGTTCCTGCCTTTGTCATTTAGTGGTTATGATTTAATTGTGCCCTCCAACTCTTTCCAAATCTGTCATCTCCAAAATATGACCAGAATGCCAACGGTCCGGTAATGCCAGCCTTTGGACACCAAGCCTGCGACTTCCTGGTGACAGCCAACTGACCAGGATACTGTAAGGTCCTTCCCCTTACAGGAAGGACTCCCTCCATGCTGCACCCACCCCCCTTCAGTGCACCCCTGACCCACGGGTAGGTAGGACGACGTCCATGTCTAGCTGGAAGTAGTTACAAAAAGATGAGACCTTCATCCATTGTCCCTTAAAAGAATTTAAAGTGGATGTATATCTGAAATGAGAGATTGTTACAGGGTGCAGCCAAGAGGGGGGATCCCAAATGGGCATTTGAAATGGGGTCCAGAACTCAAGGTGTCCAGGAGATTTTAGGATGTCTTCACCCCTTCCCCCACAGGTGTGAGTTGGGGGAAGGGAAACACGGAGCAAGAACATGCAGGGCTGTTTTGTACAGCAACAGCTTTGCAGCTGATCCATGGCATAGTCATTTGGCATACCCATAGCCTTCGCCTGGTCACTTAGATATGCTGAATAGCTGTGGTCAGGCTCTGGGCCAGGGGGATGGAAAGAGACTTTTCCCCACCCAAAATGTGACTGAGGGGGTAGGCCCCTTGAGCTACAGTGCCTGTGTGGGAGCTGAGAGAAGATTGGCTCTATGACATGGGGTCACACATGTCCATACCCATGATGACTGCCAGATGGGAGCAAGTACTGGCCTGTCCAGGATCTGCAGGCTGTCAACAAAGCAGCTGTCACCCTCTACCAGGTCGTCCCAAACCTGTACACCCTCGGAGCCAACTTTCCCCAACAGCAACGTGGTTCACCTGCCTTGATCTAAAGGATGC
>PVIA01010804.1:0-49321 GCA_004024845.1 Tonatia bakeri
GTGTGACATCTCACTTGCATGCTCTGCTTTGCAAAGATGTGGGCACAGGAGGCCCCCTGACCCCTCACCCTATCTCTCTGGGGGCCCTCCTGAGAACAGACAGAAGGGCTCTGCCAGCTCCTGGGTGCAGCCCCCTGGGAGGGGCCCAGCCCACCCTGTCCCAAAGCCCCTCAGAAGCAGCTCTGCAGCTTCCCGAGATCACTGCCGGTGCGCGGGTGGGCCTCTCCCCACGGAAAGGCATCAGTTCTGTGTCCTTCTGAATGTGGCCACATCTGCTGTATGCTTATGAGCTGTCTTCCCGAGGCCAGTCTTTCCTGGCTGCCCCCTTTCGTCCTGTTTACACACGTGCCTGGATACTGACCGCCTCCCCCCACATTCCAAGCCAAAGAGCACAGACTGACCGGAACCTTCCTCAGAGGGCTGATGCACTGCTCATGGAGGCTTTGCGGGGGTGGAGGGTGGGCATGTCTGTCACCCTGACCCCCGCCCTGAGCACAAAAGGAGCCCAGACAGTTACTCTGCCGCAGCCAGTGAATAAGCAGGACGTCCAACCCCTGAGCAAAGCCAAGCCCAAAGGAGCAGGCCCAAGAGAGTTAATATCCTGTAGCATGTGCACGTGGGCGGCTCTGCACTACACTGGGACGGGGAGTCTTAAGTCCCGCTTGGTTCGGAGGCTTAAAGAAAACATACCTGAAAGTTTCCTTATTTTCTCTTGGGGAAAGGGGTGGGGAACAGAGGAGAGAGAGAATCTGGCATCTTCTGTCCTGGGAATGGGCTTCACGCTGTGGCTCTGAGGCCACATGTATGATAGAAGAGCAAGTAACCTGTGTGAGTGAGCCCTGCACCTGTCCCTGGCAGCCCGGAGACTCAGGGCCCAGCATGAGGCCTCTCTGAGCCTCAGTATTCTCATCTGTGAATCAGCCCCATGAGGGTTGAGGGGATTCAGGACATGACACATCAGATTCCTAGCACCAAGGAAAGGTTTCTAAAATGTTAGTTCCCTTCCCTGCCCTCTGCTGCTGCCCTGTCCTGTCTTGTATGTAATGATTCCAAAATATGGTTTGGAATCTCGAAAACGTGGCCCTCCCAAAGGGACACTCACTCACCGAATAGTTTTGAGAGCCTGCTAAAGAGTGAGGACACAGCTGTGAGGAGACAGATGTGGAGCCCGCCCACCAGCCCCTGCTGGGGTTCCCTGCCCTGGCAGGTCAGCCTCGCCCAGCCCCCTCGGGCCAGGCACCGGAGAAAGTGGAACCGCCTCCCCAGCTCTGCTCTTTAACTCCAGGGGAGAGAACTGAACCTCCCCAGCAGCCAGAAGTTGAGTTCTGGGGGCACTTTGTATGTCAGGGTCCTCAGGATCAGGGGCTGGTGGATTATGGCCTCCCAGGTGTCAGTGGGTTCTGCTAGTCTGGACCAGGCTTTGCCACGCATGTGCCCTGTGTTGGCTCACATGCCAGAGGCCAGCACGGCTTCCCCCACACATGTGTCTGCCGTGGAAGGACAAAACACAGGTACCCGTCACCCAAGAGCCTCCCCAGCTCTTGACCACATCCTGGCCAGAGACCCACCTGTCACGTTTTCGTGACTCTTTTAACCCCCAGGGGCATTTTATGTGGCCCCAAAACAAAATCACTGGACTTTCACTTACTTTTTAAAAAGTCACCTACTGCATTTGAAATTGACCTTCTTGCCCTAACTCTGAGCATCCCCCATCTCTTATCCCTTCTCCAGCCCCACCCTCCCAGGGGTCAGGGATGGGGGAGACCCCAGGTTGGGTGGCGGGCCAGAGTACCTGTCCCCTGCATTACTAGATAGTAGAATACCCTTTGGTGTTCGGCTGCCTGAAGTCACCCTCTCCCAATGCCCCTCACATCAAAGAGGCTGGGTCCCTGGGGCAGCTGTGGAGTCAAGCCATCGACATCATCTGTCAACATACTCAGTCCCCCGGGGCTCTTTGGGAACCCTCCTTCCCAGCTTGCTAGTCTCTGAGGAATGGTGATTTATTTTGCAGGGACGCAGGAATTAGTATCTTTCATTCTTGAATTATGTTCAAGTCTTTTTAAGCACTTATTTCCAGATGCATAGTCCGTAAAGAGGGCACAAGCCTTGTGCTTTGAACTTGACATGTATCATCTCATTTAATTCTCCCTGCACATTCGTGTGGTTGGTATTAACAGCCCTGTTCGAGATAGGGAAATGGAGGCCCAGACCAGTTAAGTGACTTGTCTAAAGTCACACAGCTGGGATTCCCGTCTGGGCTCAGTGCAGGAGCCGGCGTCTAGGGCACCCGGGCAGACAGCAGTGCCGTGTCCAATGGCAAGGATGTGGGAAGAGGCAGGTGAGAATGCACTTTCAGATATTTGGAATTTGAGGTTCCTATGGGACAATATGGGGTGACAACCAACAGGAGGTGAGACCATGCTTTCCGCCTTCCCCACAAGTCCCACCTTCCCCAAAGTCCTCCCTATAAAACAGTTGTCCTCGTGTCTCTGAAAGTTCTCAGGACAGAGCATCCCATGTGGAAGGGCAGGAAGTTCACACCAACCGAGTGTGCTGTGCTCCCTGGAAGAGAGGCAGGCAGATGGGAGAGAGGGAGAGGGGGCTGCTGGGCAGAGGCCAGTGGCTCACAAGCTCATACAGCCAATGCCACCCAGCCGGGCTGAGCTGGAGCTTTGCCCCAAGGTGTCCAACTGAGTCCCCCATATTTCCAGATGTTTCTGGCCGGAAGTGTCTGTAAAACACAGAGAAAACATATCCAGTGCGTCCTGGGTCGCCCGCGTGCACGGATGGCTATGCACCCATGTGCAGCGTTAGCACCAGCGAGCGCTGGGCTCTGCCCTGAGCTGGCCAAGGTGCGACTCCCTGGAGGCTGGTTTAGCTCTGACCTCCACCCAGGTGCCCAGTTTCCTAAATGTGTGCTATGCTGGAAGTCAGTGTAAAACACCCTGAAAATCCAGTTTTCCAAAGCCAAGGAAAGAGGTGTCCGCATTGCGGGTCTCGATAGAAACAATATGACTGCTGGGGACAAGGAGGCAGAAACCATGCCACAGGGCTCACACCGTTGAAACTGGTAGTAACTTTGAAAAGAAAATTTGATTTCCCCTATTCACCATTTACAGATGATTTTTACGGGATGTGCTATCTAAGCAACCACTTGTGGGAGTCAGAGCCTCCTCCCTGAGTGTAGTTCAGTAGTTACTCCCCGAATGCCTTCATGCACCCAGAATTCACACCCGCCCCTGTGACGTAGATCTGGGCTGTGGATCAGCTGTGGGGGCAGTCGCCAGCTTGGGGCTGAGGATCCGTGCTCCAGAGCTGGACCGCCAAGGTCAAAGCTGAGCCTGCAGGTGACCTTGTAGTTTTCTGTCGTCAGGCCACCTTAGGGTTGGGGCTCCTTCATGAATGCTCAGTTGGTCCAGACTCTTCTAGATCATTCTGTCTTATTCCAGACCCCGCGCTGACCCCTTGCCCAGCACCTTTCTCAGAGCGGTACCAGAGACAAGAGACGGGGGGTATTTCTGCTGCCTTTTGAGTGGTTAGTTTCTATGTGTTTCCAAAGAAAGGAGAAACGGAGGAAAGGGAATCCTTTCCCTGGTGGTTTTGTTCCCAGGGTCCAGCTGGAGAATGTGGTGAGTAGGGGACATGAGGTGAGCCGTGGAGAAAGGAGGGCCGTGGCTCCCTCCCGTGGGTGGCTGTCTGATGGGGGCCTGTCCCCACCTGGCACTAGGTGCCTTTGTTTCCTGCAGCTGCAGGGCCTCCTAGGGGGATTCAATCACTGCAGGAAGTAGATGCATTCATGAAATGCAGCTCCCTCCCCAGACCCTCCGTTCTGAACCTCTCTGTTCGTTGCTTTGGCTCAGAGAATGCCACTTAGTGTATAAAAAAAGATTCCCAGCGGCCCTCCTTGCCCCACGGTGTAATTATGTCTGTGAAGCTTCCTTTCTGAAAGGCCTGGCGTGTGGGCTGCCTCAGCCCACTGTGGGCCCCCATGGCTCATCCAGCTTCAGCAGGTGGGCCTGTCCCTGTCACTTTGGGTGCACAGCTTGTGCAGGATAATCCACCGAGCCTGACCCAAAGGTGCCCTAGTCTCCTTACCTCTGTGTCTGCGTCTGCGTCTGCGTCTGGTGGAGCAGCTTGAGACAAAGGGGTCAAGGTGGTGGAAGTGGCTCTCTTGGGGCCCCAGGTGTGTTGGCGATTATGGTGGGGGGAGAGGAGTAGCCTCCTGGGCAGGGGTTTGGGGCCCCATCCTCAGAGCTGGCTCGGCCTCTCCTGTTTTCAGAAGGGAACATACAACATGCACAATAAAACCCAAGAGAGTGGCTCAGGCGTACCTTCTGAACAATAGGGAAATGAGATATTGTTAAAACATGCTACTCGATTAAGAAGTCCCTTCACTACGGATTCGTAGTTCACCTGGAAAGTCCATGCATACTGGACAGCCTGCTGATACGTATTAATAGCTAATCTCTACACATCCACAAAACTGCTTAGATGATCAATTTGCTAAATGGCTGCCAATCCGAGTTGCCCCATTTGATTCTATCCTCCTCCTATGTCGGCGAGACACTGAATCGCCAAAGCCAGCCGTTCTGCACAGGTGACAAATGTGTTTGATATTGACTGCAGGACCCGCTCGTGTGAGAACAATGCTCCATCAGCAGTTCTCAAAACGGGACGCAGGACCACCAGCCTTGCAGGACCACTCCAGGGTGGTGGTCACGAGCGGGTACCGAGGGCAGCCAGGCCCCCTGAGTCAGAATTTCTCAGAGTACCAATTGCACACAGGTAGGTGTTCACAGTTTACCAAAGTCCCCTGTGATTCCTACATACACTGAAGGTTGAGAATTGCTATGGGACAGAGCAGTGTGCTCACTGACTGCTGGCCGCATATGAAGCAACCCCTAATATTTACGATGATGAGAATTACTGGTTACTGAGTGCCTGCTGTGTGCCGGGCACCACACTAGTGCTTTCCTTACGGGCTCTCATTGAATCCTCAAAACGACCCAGAGCAACAGACACTATTATTGTCCCCATTTCACAGCTGGGGAAACTAAGACTGAAGAGGTCAAGTGATTTGGACAAACTATGAGTAGTAGAACGTTCTGGTGAGTCTGGGAAGAGAATCCGGAAGAGAGTCCGTGGAGCCCGTTGGTCCCAGGAGGGAGGAAGCAGATGGAGAAGCTGGGGAAAATCATAACACCCTGCCCCCGAATAGCATTGCAGCTCATCGGGGAGGGACGCTGTCAGCCCTGCGGCTGTGCAGGGGAGCCCTCCTCCCTGCCCTCCTGCCAGCAGTCAGCATCAGTCAGCATCAGTCAGCATCAGTCAGCAGGTGCACATTCTGCCCGCCCTCTGACTTCCCATTTCCCAGGAAATCCAGCCTCTCGAGCAGCGTGGGAGCAGTGTCCCTTCCCCACCATTGTCCCTGTTCCGGGCCACCATTCATCGGAAGCCAGTCCAGCTTGGCAGCCACCCTATTCCTATTCCTGTGCCCCTTCCGCACCCTGCTCAGGCCTGTGGAAGCCCAAACAGCTGATCTGAGATGGAAATGAGACCTCAACACGGCACCTGGCTGGGCTGGGCTGGGCTGGGCTGGGGGTGGGGGAGCCCTGGCAGCATGCACCCCCGCACCAAACCCTCCCGGGCCAGCCTTGGCACCTGCACCTTCTCTCACGATTCCCCTCCTCCTGCTGCCTGGCCTCACCAGACCGGTGGAAAGTACCAGTTTCTCTGCTCATCGAAGGCGGTTGCAGCCACCCAGAGCCCATTTCTGCCCGACGCCGAGAGCCCAGCTGCCTCTCCCTTGGCCTCTGGCTGCTGGGCTGATGCTGAATCTCTTGCACAGCTGCGGGATTGGTGCCCGAAACCCTCCGGGAGAGGTTGGGGTGGGGCTGCCGGG
Source organism: Tonatia bakeri (assembly GCA_004024845.1). Classification (NCBI taxonomy): domain Eukaryota; kingdom Metazoa; phylum Chordata; class Mammalia; order Chiroptera; family Phyllostomidae; genus Tonatia; species Tonatia bakeri. Next base: position 5,903 of record PVIA01010804.1, read on the forward strand.
GGAGGCACCAGGAAGCCCATGCAGCCTCATCAGCCACTTGGTGTCCATCCCCAAGTCAATCCTTCCCACGTGCCTTCATCCATTCGACAAAGCCTTAAGTGTCTAGTATGTGCCCGGCACTGGGGAATACAGGAGTGAACAAAACAGTGAAACTGCCTGCCCTCCCGAGTTCACACTCTAGAAGGCAGAGACATACAGAATAAGCATGTGAGTTGCGATGTAAGCACGTAAGTGTTAGAAGGAGGCAAGCATTACAAAGAAAGCTGAAGCGGGGAAGGGGTGGAGAGAACCGAGATTCCACTGGTGTCTCTCGGCAACTACTGCTGGCTGTTAGCTTTCCTGGTCGCATTCTGGAACTCCTGCAGTCCGCCCAGTTCCACCGGCTCCCCTCCGCACCACTGCCTACTGGTCCCATTAACTGAGCACTGAGTGCAGCAGCTGGGCTGCAGGCTCTGGGAGCCCCCCCCCCGCCCCCCACCTTCCTGGCCACCCTACCGTCACATGTCTGGAGGAGGGTGCCAGCTGGTGGCCCACTGGCAAACCTAGCCCCAACAAGTAGGGTTTGGCCCACGCCATTTTTCAAAAATGTGTTTTTTAATTGTAGCTAACACTTAAGAATGCAGAGATTACACATACAATCTGGTTTACTGGCTTCTCTCCAGAAATTGAAAGATCTTGAAAGACCAGGACTCCATTCCCTCATGACTACGCAGGTGAGATTTCTCTGGCCTCTCCCTGCCTTCAAGTGGCCTGGGGACTCCCAGCTGACTCCGAGGGGCATTTGAGTTTGTGTCCCTAACTGAGGTCGTCATATGGAAACCCTGAATACAAAAGAAGTCCCTTGACCACAAGCCTAAAAGCCCTCCACTCATTTGTTTCTGCCCACAGAGCTGCCAAGGGGAGCCTTAGCTCACCTCATCAGCTGAGCTTGGTCAGCACCCAGCCCCGGCTCACCCAGCATCTCCTGCACCCCTGTCTCACCTTCTAGGGCTCAATATGCTTCCCATCCATTGCACCTTCTCCTTCTGTTTGCTTTGGGAAGGTAGCAAAAGCTCCTGCAGAGTCTCCATCCTTGCAATCAAACAGGTGTTTCCCTTGTGACAAGTTCAAATCCTAAGAAACCAATTTCTCTGACCATGTTCACGTCCATTGACGTGGGATCACGTCTTCCTGAGAGCCTTTAAGTTTTGCAGACCAGACTACTTCTATAAAGGCCCAGTATTGTTCTCCTTTCTTTTCTAAACATGAAAGTTTACTTTAAGCATTCCGTAATTCCCAGTGGTTCCCCATGGACACACCGAAAGACATCCGAGAGCGGCGGCCCTCTGGACCTTTGACCTCTGGCCCTACTGAGTGGAAAGTCCCTTCCATTAAATTTGGGGAGCAGGAAGGTGAACTTGCCTAACATCACATGCAGGTCACTGCTGAAATCCAGTCTGTGCTTTAGTTTCCAGCTTCCGGCCTGGGAACGTCAAAGGCGGTGGTCCCCACGGGGCAGCCTTGGAATCCCCAGGGAGCTGAGCACACCCAGAACAAGCCCATCAGATCTCTGAGGTGGGCCCAGGCCCCACCGGTGTTCAGAGCTCCCCTGTGATTCCTGGTGAGCAGCCAGGATTGAGACCCATGATTCCGGGGACTGTCCTGGAGCCAGTGACTCCCAGTGGGTCTGTGGGCCCTGGGTGGGCCACAGACCATGCACAGGGCATGGTCTCAGAGCACGGGCTGCCTGGATGTGAACCCCGGCCCCAGTTTCTAGCTCCCTGATCTTGAGCAAGTTACATATTCTCCCTGCCCCTCAGTTTTCCCATCCATAAATTGGGAACACTAATGTTACTGAGAGTGCTGATGATGTCCGAGAGCGTGAGGACAAACAGTGGCCGGGATGTAGTAAGTGCTCAGTTAACGGCAGCCAGTGCACTGTGTCTGCTGCGTGCCTCCTGTCGCCTGGGTGTAGGTTCGCCAGCGATTCCTCACGACTTGCCTTTTTGGGAGACTTTAGGAATTTCTGTACCAGAAAGGAATGTAACAGCATCACAGCAAATCAAGCCATCAGGTCCTCCTCTCTCCCTCCCACCCAATTCTAAAATCGACGGGGTGGCAACCAGGCAACTGAGAGGGGTTTTGCATTCGGATTTTCAAGTGGAGAAACCGAGGCCGGGTCCACACTACCGGATGTGAAGGGCGGGTCTCACGAGGCCTCCCTCACATGGCGCCTCCCAGTTCACCTTTGTCGCTGGGCTTCTGCTGCTTCTGGGGAGGCTGCTCCGCCTTCGGTTTGGGTTCTGGTGTCTGAGAGAAATTGTAAACACCGCAGAAGATGTTTTAATTTAAGGGAAACCAGCTCTTCTGCCTTTTAAGATGAAACGCAGTAAAGTTTGAAAGACTTTTTTAAACAGTTCCCTAACTTTCATACTTAAACTAATTATAGATGCCTTTTTAAAATGTCCAAATTAAAAATAGACATCTAAACGAGAAGGCAGGACATAGCCCAGAGCCTTCGCATGTTCACAGTTTCCTAGAATCAGCCCTGGCTCTGACCTAATTTATACTTTTGGGAGATGAAAGGGAGGTGGAGGGAGTCGGGGCCGGGGCTGGAGGCAGATCCAGGAGACTCTTGGCAGCACATGGCGAACCTGGATTTCGTGTTCTGTAATTAAGAATAGCTCTGGATGGGCAAGAGATGTTACATTACAGTCATTTCCTCATCGTGTAATGCTGTGGTTCTCAGAGCGTGGTCCCTGCACCAGCAGTGTCAGCCTCACCTGGTGGGATGGGCTCCCCACAACCCCAAGTTTGTATGTTGAAGTCCCATCCCCCAGTATCGGTGAATGCAACCGGACTTAGAGACATGGGCTCTAAAGGGGTGATTAGCCCTGGCCAGCGCAGCTCAGTTGGTTGGGTGTTGTCCTCCGAACCAAAGGGTCGCTGGTTCAATTCCCAGCCAGGGCATGTGCCTGGGTTGCGGGTTCAGTCTCTGGTCGGGGCGCATGCAGGAGGCAGCTGGTCGCTGTTTCTCTCTCACATGGATGTTTCTCTCCCTCCCCCTCTCCCTCCCTTTCCCTCTCTGTAGTCAATAAAAGAAAAAAAAAATTTAAGAGGTGATTAAATTCAGTCCAACTGGGCAGGCCCTAATCCAGTAGGACTAGTGTCCTCATAAGAAGAAAGAGACGCCAGGCACAAGTGTGTGCGGAGGGGCAGCCACGTGGGGAGCAGCAAGAAGGTGGACATAGGCAGGCCAAGGAGAGAGGTCCAGAGGCCAACCCCGCCCACACCTCCAGAACTGCGAGAAAATTCAGTGCTGCTCTTTAAGCCACTCAGTGTGTGTGGTATTTTGGTCTGGCAGCCTGGGCCAACTAGTGCACTTGGGAGCTTGCTGGAAATGCAAATTGCTGACCTACTAAATCAGAAACTCAGGGTGGCACCCAGCAAACTGTATCTTAACAAGCCCTCCAGGTGACATGCATATGTGCTGACGATTGAGAACCACTAACAGGAAGGACTAATACTTGGCAGTAGTGAGTCCCCCCAAAATGATATGTGGTTGGAAGTGTGGGCTAGTCTGTTAAAAACGTAAGCCTTCTGTTAATAGGCTCTGGAGAAGTTCCAGTAAGTTCTTTAATGAGATGGTGTATATGAAAATATTCTGTAAATGCCAGAACGTCCTGTGGACTTTCGGTGGTAGCGCATCGAAACATTGGTGTTCAGTCAGCTGGGGCAAGCCACCCTCTGGATACTCCGTCATGAGCAAACAGAACCAAGAATCTCCCTCCCTGACCGGAACTCCCACATTGCTTAAAATCTCGTTCATCTTTCACCCGAGCATTTGGAATGCTGCTTCTTTCCAAGCACAAAAACAAGATTTAATCACATGTCCCCTTTTGCCCCTGCTACTAGGAAGCTCACAACCAAGGGAGAGCCTTAATCACAGCCCCCAGAGTTAGTAGATTTGCTTTTTCCCTATTTCAATTTTATACTGCACGTATGTCCTTTGTTATAGTCGCTTCAAATACCTTTGAGAAAGAAATACAGAAAAGGAGTGAAAGGAGAGAGAAATGGATCTCACGGCTCTCGGAAAATGATCAGATCGACAGACCTCCGCTTTGTGAAACTGGTAAAACATGGCTGGGAAAGATGGGTGTTCTCTTCCGGTGACAAGGGAGCAAACTGCTCTTCGTTGACGAGTCCTCTTCACGCCGGTGTCTCCCTGTGGTCCCCTTGCTGTGGGTCCCTTGGATAGTCCCCTAATATTCAGGGAGCTCATTCGTTGCTGGAGTCATTACTGTCACAGAAACTCCTGTGAGCCCGCTTGGGGACCGGTGTGGAAGTGACGTGGCTGGATTTGCATTTTTTTTTAAGATTCAAAATCACCGTTTCCCTGTGATGTCTTGCTGTTGGTCATACAACAAACATGGAGATTTCTGGAACAGCCTGGGCTGCTATCAGAAATCTTTCTGGCTCCGTTTTGGCCGGGTGGCGAGGAATTACTCTCTTCCTCTCACCCATCCAGGGCTCCCCTTAACCAGGTTCCTTAAATCAAGGCACAGGTGTCCACAAACTCCCAGCGATCTGGAGTTCTGTATGAGAATTGTATAGACTTTGTATATTTATTTTGGTGATAAGATTTTGAAATTAATCAAAGCATTTCTAGATTGTCGGGCAACCTTTCTGGTCCTTGCAGGTGAACTCACGGTGTGTGCATCCATTCATGGCCCTGGTGGCTGTGTGCATGCCTGTTCTCACTGTCACATCTCATTAGCAATGGGCAGAGACAAAACAGGTCAATGATGAGTTCGTACCAAGTTGCCGGGGTCCAGCCTCGGCGGGTCCCAGGGTCCCCGAAGGAGGAACGGTTCAGGCAAAGTGAATGGAGCGAGACACCGGGTGGGGTGCCGGAGGACAGCCAGGCTCTCTAGGCCTGACTGACTCACCGAGAAGAATCAATCTGTATTTTTATAGAAGAGGTTATACAACATTCAGTGCATAGTGTGATTATTAAAACAGAAACAGTTACCATAGAAATAACTTCGAAAAGTACAGAAGGTTTTACAGATCAATCATGTTAAACAAAGAAATAACTGAAAAGTACAGGAGGTCCCACAGATCAACCATGTTAAACAAAGCTTATTTTGACCAAGAGGGTTATCAATCAGCTAGCCGATGAAGCTATACGGGCACAAACTTTTAGGTGCCAATTAGTAACTAGGTGTCTATTAAGATTCTAGGGATTGGTCTAAGTTAAAAGGGTGCAAGGGGTGATTTATAGGTTATATAGAAATTAGGTATTGTCCGTTGAGGTTAGATTTGTCTAGGTTAGGTAACTGGTTTCCTGGCTAGGTCTTTTGATTTATACATCTTGGAGGGGAGGGCATGTTTTGTATTCGTTTCCATGTATTGAGATAATTATATTCAACTAGAACTCCTTGCTTCTTTACCCACCTGGTCCCATTAATAAACACTCCTGTCCAGGGTATGGGAGGGGTAGTGGCTCTAATAAATCTTAAGCTTTTGAGTGGTGACTCCTTAAGCAACTTTCCTAGCAACAGCTTCCTTCAGCGTTCTGGCAGCTGGTCTGCCCATAGTTTGATTTTGTCCTTAACTTCCCAGGTGGGGGAAGCAGGCAGCATTAGGGTTGTTAGGGATTTCTGTTCTGTGGTCAGCAAATCATTTCACGCAGAATCAGAGGCATCATCAGATTTCTTGTTATAATGCACGGGTGTCCAAAAATCCCACCACCTATTGCTAGCAGAGACAGGCACACAGGAAGAGGTAGACAGGAGATCTGGCCACAGTCGCCTCTACTGTGCAGATGCGTTTAATCCGACTGACTGTGTCAAGAGTCGGCTGTTGGTCGGCTCTCGGCACCAAGTAAAGTTCATGTGATGTCAGTGGCTAGGAGTGCGAACTCGGTGGGGGGCAAGGAATCTGCCCATGCCTCCCACAGGGCTTCCATCCTGGTGACACAGCGTCATCCGCCAGGTTGCTGGCGTTCGTTCCAAAAATGCTTACATTGGTTTTGTATCATGTATGCCTACTTTTGTAGTAAGTTAAATCAGCGCTAGTCTGAAATTATTTTAAAATAAAAAATTAAAATGAAAAAAAATTAATTAAGATGGTTTTTTTAAAAAAATTCAACACTAGGGCCCAGGTGAACGCCCTCCTCCGAGAAGGGGCCTGGCTGTGTCTCATGACGGAGAACACACTTATTCTCCTGACCCCTGGCCCAGAGCCCTCCTCAGGGAAAGCACGCACCTCGTTGCCACTGGTGGACCATTTGCCGCCTCAACCGCCATGGGAACGGGGAAGTGGAAGGGAGAGAAACCTCAGCTACCACATTGCAAAGCCCCACGGAGCCGTTTTCTGTCTCTGCGATTGGACGTAAGGTGATGCGGTGGCATCGCTCCCGTTTCTCATGCCGTTGTGGTCCTGAGTGCAGTGCTGAGTGACACGCTCCCGTCCTGGGGATCGGGAAGGCCAGAGAATTGTCTCCAACCAGAAGGAGCTGAGAAAAGAGCAGGGGAGGGGGGGATCCCCTTGTTTCTCTGCTCATTTAGTAATTTATTGCCTTCAAAACTGCCCATAGCAAATCAAATGGGCAAAATTGATGGGCCCTTTTTCCTTCCCTTCCTTCTATTTCCTTTAGGACAGTTTGTTATTGTTGTTTTCAATGGTGTGAATGTTCCTCTTAAGGTGATGAATACATCTGCTAAGAAGACAGGAAATTCAAAAGGCAGGGTTTTCCTATTCAAAAGAAACATTAACCGAACTCCATGACCTAGGGCCAGCCTGCAACAGTAGGGTGTCCCCACCCCGGGAAAGTCTCTGGGCGCTGGACACCAAGCGACAGGCACTCCAAGGTGGCGTGGCCTCCTGCGTCCTGTCCTCGGTGGTTCGTGAGCACTGGCTCAGCCTGGAAGTGAATGGCCTTTGGGGAGAGACGTTTGCTCCTGGAATTCAGAGGTGCGCACACACCTTCCCGATGGAGGCTGCCAGCGGTGCCGCCCAGACCGGGAGCCCTGTCGGCAGAGGTTGTATCTCCCAGTGGAGCCGGACACAGGACCCTGTGCATTGTAGATATGCACACGTTTGGATGGACAGGTGAACAAGGCCAAGAGGAAAAGCTCAAAGCCAGGACGTGCACGTACCCGCACATTTTGGTTGCAGTTGATGTGATGCAGACTCAAACTGCCTTATGCACCAAAGCAAATGTAATAACTAACGTAACCGAAGCCCAGGCGTTGCAGGGAGGGGCGCATCTGGTTTCAACAATGTATGGACCTAGGTATTCAGATGATGTCACCGGGAATACATCCCTCTGTCTTTCTGCTCTGTTCCTTCCATCCCCAGTCTAGCTGTCCCTGAACGGTAGCCCTCCTCCCTGTCCCCAGGTCCCAGGTTCCATTCTCACAGCTCAGCAGCTTGAGAGAAAAGGGAACTGAGAATGGAGAACGGATTCCCAGAGGAAAATCGAGACACTGGTACCAGAGGGAGCAAAAAGCAACAGATGTCCACAATGACAGGCTTGTAGAAAAAAATGGTTCCCCTTGCATTAAAATAGAGCAACCAAATGCCAGACGTCCATCCTTTCCTTCCACTTCACTCAAGAAGACGGAGTGCTGTGCGTCAGGGGAGAGTACAGACCTGAGCTGAATACTGACTCTGTCGCTCGCTGTGTGATCTCAAGCTAGTAACTTAACCTCTCTGAGCCTCACTTTCCCGTTTCTTCCCAGCTAGATGGGAAGCTCCATAAGGGTAGTTATCTCGTGGTATGTTTTATGACTACGTCCCCAGTGTCTGGCAGCACATTGCCTGGCACAGTGACAGGGACTTGGTATTATTAAATAAATCAACAGTGGTTCAAATTTGTTATTCAGAGAAAAGGAAAACGATACGTATGTAGCTCTCGTAAAACGCCAGTCACGTGGAAGGTGGCGGACGAGTGATGGAGTTGATCGTTCTGCCATTCTACAAAGGAAGGGCGGTGGCACAAAGAGCAGAACTAGCTGGTGGAAAATAAGAAATGTGGACGTAGGCCACTTAGTGGTCCATTGCTGCCTTGGTGGTCTGCACTGGCCGTCACGGTTACGGATGTGGAAAGGCGGAAATACCGCTCACGAGTATTGAATTGTTATTCCTCTTGTGTCCCCTCTGCAGCTGGAGCTCTCCAACACCGCAGTCCTGCACCAGATGAGGCGGGACCAGGTCACAGACACGTGCCGGGCCAACAGCGCCATGAGCCGCAAGCGGCGTGTGCTGACGCCCAACGACCTGAAGCACCTGGTGGTGGACGAGGACCACGAGCTCATCTACTGCTACGTGCCCAAGGTGGCCTGCACCAACTGGAAGCGGCTCATGATGGTCCTCACCGGGCGGGGGAAGTACAGCGACCCCATGGAGATCCCGGCCAACGAGGCGCACGTCTCCGCCAACCTGAAGACCCTGAACCAGTACAGCATCCCAGAGATCAACCACCGCTTGAAAAGCTACATGAAGTTCCTGTTCGTCCGCGAGCCCTTCGAGAGGCTGGTGTCAGCCTACCGCAACAAGTTCACCCAGAAGTACAACACGTCCTTCCACAAGCGCTACGGCACCAAGATCATCAAGCGCCAGCGGAAGAACGCCACCCAGGAGGCCCTGCGCAAAGGGGATGACGTCAAGTTCGAGGAGTTCGTGGCCTATCTCATCGACCCGCACACACAGCGCGAGGAGCCCTTCAACGAACACTGGCAGACCGTCTACTCCCTCTGCCACCCGTGCCACATCCACTACGACCTCGTGGGCAAGTACGAGACGCTGGAGGAGGATTCTAATTACGTCCTGCAGCTGGCGGGAGTGGGCAGCTACCTGAAGTTCCCCACCTACGCCAAGTCCACAAGAACTACTGACGAAATGACCACAGAGTTCTTCCAGAACATCAGCTCAGAGCACCAAACGCAGCTGTACGAAGTCTACAAACTCGATTTTTTAATGTTCAATTACTCAGTGCCAAGCTACCTGAAATTGGAATAAAGGGGGTGGGGGGAGCAAGGGAGAGAATTGTGCTTTTTAATTTAAGATTTTTATTTGTCAAAAAGAATTATATGAATATTGGGTTATTTTGTAAATTAATATTTCTTTGGGGGTGATGCTGCGAGCAGCATAGTGAGAATTATTTAAAGCCCTTAGCAGGGAAGGACAAGCTGTCTGGGCAGGGGTAGGGTGGGGTCCCTGTTTTTAGACATGAATACTGCAACACTGTCTCAGAGGTTGCCTTGTGTTCTGGTGAATTCCATGAAGTGTGCATTCCACAAATTCTAATTAATATTATTTATAGTTATTTAAACATAGTCTCTGTATAGATTTCATTTTGTGGCAGCAAGAGTCCAGTGTCTCTGCATAAGGAATCTGTGTTTCACTCTCCGCTTGCTCTGGCTCCTTTGGGGGTGTGAAGCCCCGACTCGCCGCTCAGAGACTCACCGTGTGATGACAGCCGTTGTGACGTGTGCTGATGCCACTGTGCTTGAAATTCTGCTAGAAATAAACGGAAAGAGGCACCTTTGCAAGGGACAAATTCCAAACCGATTTTCAGTCAACTCAAAAGTCCCTTGCCCTAAAGAAATGTGATTTTTGTTTAACCCAAGAAGAAAACTGATTGTAGCTTTTTTTTTCTTTTCACCAGAATTAGTAGTCTGCTAGAATAGGCTTTTCTCAATAAAATGTTAACTGGCGGTGCCAGTTGTCATGAAGGTGAAATGGCTGTTGCTTTGTAGTCAGCAAGTATTTACTGAGCAACCACTATGTGCTGGGCCTCATTCTAGGCCCTGCAGATAGAGCCCTGAGCAAAGCCAATGGTCTCAGCCCTTGGGAAGCTTTACATGGTCACAGAGTCTCCAGCGTGACAACTAGCAAACCCCTAGGATTTTAGACTTCACGTGTGGTTAGGACTGTTCACAAGCAGGTCCGTGACCCCTACGAATCTGCGTCTTCCTATGACCCAAATTTGAAAACCACATGCTTGGAGCAGGCCACTGAACTTGGTGAGTAATCCAAGCTCAATGCCCAGCACAAAGGATGGCAACAATGTTTCTTGTCATGTACCTGGTCTAATTTATTGGCAGTGCCTGCCTTTAAGCCCCAGAACAGATTGACCAGGCATAGCATGGGAGAATGCTGTGATTGATTAGTGATGGCTGCTCTGGGGGAGGGAAGGGGAACATTAGCTGCATCCAGTGCCTCCTCCTGTCATCTCCAGCCCAGTAGCCTCCTTTGTAGAAGTGTTGTTTTCTACCCTTGCCGCATAATACCGTGGTGGGATTCCTACACTTGGGGGTTTGCAATGGCCTGGCGTCCCTACCCCTCATGAAGGTCAGGGGCGGCCTCTTGACTACACACACGCACATACGCACCTGCTCTCAAGTCCTCCCAAGACTAAAAGGACAGCAGCACCTTTGTGACCGCCATGCATGAGCAGCAAGGACAGCCTTCCGTGATGGTAAGTCATGCCCCCTTCCCTCTGGAAGGCTGCAAACGCTCACTCCTGTTCCTTGCTGATTCCCACCTGCTCACGCTCCCCACTTCCAGCCATTCCCCACACCTCAGCTGAAGTTTGAGCCATATCCCTCTTACAGCTAGTGAATGAGTTGGTAGCAGATACTGTATATAATAATAATAATAGTTCTAATAATAAGGGGTGGGGTGTGGTGGGGTGGGGATAAGTTTTGCTTTTCATTTTGTTGTTTGATGCAGTACATAGCCAAGGGGTGAGAAGAATATTCTAAAACAAGCAAAAAAAAATGAATAATTTATTCACAGAAACTATTAAAATTGTATGGCAAAGCTCAGAGCCAGCCCAGTGAGCAGCAGCTGCCACATCTCGCCGAGAAAATTATTTTATTGAATGTGAGTGAGGTGGGCACTGGAGAAGGTGGCCGGAGCTATTTATAAATGCTGTGTACCTCCTTCCAAGCTCTCTCCCCTTGTGAAGGGCGCAGCAACTCTGCCCTTGATGGGCAGAGACTGATGCAGCCTGTTTTACCAAGCAGAACAACAGTTTTTGGCTGTTCCTAGAATTGGGAGTCTGGGCCCTATTTCCAGGCAGAGGACACTGTCCTCAGAAATAGGGCTTCTGCTGATGAGACAGGTTTTCCAGCATTTTTAAATACGTGCTCTACAGAACACAGGTTCAAAGGGATGTCAAGTTCGTGTGGTGGGAAATAAGAGTTTTGGGGTCACATGTTCTTGGCAAAGGAAGTTAAGTCGGTTTCCCTTCTGCAGGACTTGTCAGAGCCTTGAAGGTGTGCTGTGCATTGTGAATTCCCAAGAGCATCATTGAGTCCGTAGCGTTTCTGACCTTACGTGACCAGGACACGCTGTTTTGCAGATCATCTCACGGAGCTAGTGTTCCTCGGAGTACACTTTGGTTAGGCTGATTTAGCCCCTCTGAGGCCTTCCAGGACAAAAGCTTCCTCTCTTACCCTCCCTTCAAAAAACAAAACTAAAACAAAAAAAATCAAAATAAAATAGCAGCAGAGGTACTTTATGAAGTGAATTCACCAGCAGTGGTTCTCGCCCTGGATTCTACCACAGGCAACCGTTCCATCCCTCCCAAGCAGAGTGGAGGGAAGTTTGGGGTGGTGGGGACGGAAGGGAGGGGGGAGGGCAAAGGCCACCGTGGTCCCCCGATGCCTCAAGCCGTAGGTTGCTCAATGCGAGCAGAGTGAGCGCAACCCTCGACGAGTGCGTCTTCAGTTCCAGAGGTCGGGGTTGTTCACTGTGTGCGTTTTGGCCCTTCAGTGGAAATGCACTTAGATTTCCTGAGTGTCCACCTTCGATCGGCTCCACAAGCACGCTCAGCGCCGCGTACAGGTGACCGCCTTGCGCCCGTCTCCTCTCTCTGAAGTGAGGAGGAGGTCCCTCGGAGGATGATCCAGCAGTATGGTTCTGCAACGAGGGACCCTTTCTCCTCATGTTGTGTTTTGTATTCATATTTTATTTTCTAATGGTATAAAATTTTTTAAAGTGATTCATTGTTTTTGCAGAATGTAGAAAGTATTCTGTGTCTTTGGTTAAAAAGAAGTCATGAGTGGAAATGTGCCTGGAAAACAAGAGTTTGTGGGGAGGGGGGGTTCTGTTTTTGTTTTGTTTGTTTTGTTTTTTAAAGGAAACTTTGAAAATGCTTTCTATCCCATGCTTAGCTGGATACAGGCAGGTGTCCCATCTCTGAGCCACTTTTCAAGGGCGCTGCTGTGTTTTCAAAACCAGGTACAATCAGGGTAGTATTTACAAGGACACATTCCCGCTTACCTTACCGTTTTGGTTGGAAAACTCTAGAATGCTAGTCCCAGCGTTGGAATCCCTGCAGCTTCTCTGGGCCCCCCTCTCAGCCTCCCCAGCTGATCTGGGAAGAAGAGCAGTCTGCTGACCTGTGGTGTCTCTGAGGGGACTGTCCTTCCCACCCGTCCACCAGGTGAACTTGCCCATCCTGCTTACTCAGGATCTGGACGCCACAGGAAAGCAGCAAGCGGTGGACACTCCCGTCGGACCAGTGGTCCCAGTGGCACAGCCCTAGAAACGAGAGTCTGAAGGGTCTGGAAACCCTGCTCCTAGAAAGTTCCCCCAACAAAAACGAGTCCCTAGCACACTTAGCTGGTGGAGCCTGCTCCAGTGCTGAGGCAATGGTTGCAAAAGTCCCTGTTCTAACCTGGCAAGAAGCCGAGGGGACTCTGTCCCTGCAGGTGGTGCTCAGAGCACATCCCTCAGCTGTCCTTCCCTACACGCACACACATGTGCACACACACACACAACCGCAGTTGTCCCCTTCTGTACAATCCTGGAGAGCAGAAGCCCTTCCTTGCCCACTCCTACATCAGCAGGACTGACCTCATCACTCTCCCGTCCCTACAACCAGCATTTCCTCCAGCTCTTTCCCATCACAACCAGCTGGACCCTATGGACAGGCAACAGGACCTTCTGCAACCAGCTCGGCTGGTGGCCATTAACAGGCGCGTTTCAGTCTGTTTCTCTTTGTCAGGTGCCGGTGGGGCTGCCCATACCATTTTCTTACGAGCATGCCCAGTGTGGCATAGGGACGTATACCTGAACATCTTTGTGGAGTGTGACTTTTTCTACGTATTTGTATGCAGTAGAGGGCTTGTTGTAGAGGGCTCCCTGTATCTCACTGTACTGTTCAAGAAAGCCGAATTCCACGTTGCCAACAAGAGCGTGACGTGTTCATGAACCTTCCTCCAGGAAAAGCCATTCAAGCCTGATTATTTTTCTAAGTAACTTCAATTAAACTGAAGGAAAAAAGAAGCTCCTCTCTGTGTATGCTCTGTTCACGGCTCGCTGACAAAAGACTGTGGGGGTGGGGTGGGCCGTGTTCCTCAGCGCGTGGGGGGTCCCGCCGGCACGCATCAAAGAATGGAGAAAAACGGGCTCGTGGACCCCGCCAGCAGTCTGGGCCACTGCAGAGACCACCGGGGCTCCAGACCCTTTTTGTTTAGTGGATGAATCAAGCTTTCTTCCTTCCGTTTGTCTAACTCTGTAGGGTCTGTGGTAGCAGGCCTCCCGTGACCATGTAGTCCCACCAGCCGTGTGAAAAAAGGAAACGGAGACCACCAAAAGGCGAGCGGCTGTGGAGACATAGCCAGTGTACAGACCCCGGTCGAGGAGCCTTCAGGGACGGGCACCGAGCAGCACGTCTCTCCAAGTGACTGTCCCGCAGTCTGGAAGTTGCAGACCTGTCTCTCAAGCCCCAGTTTCCTAGTTCTCAACCCATTCCTTTTCTGAGCCCTCCTCCCTCCCCCACATAGCCTCTTTCAGTTCCATCAATGGACATTTTTAAGCTTTACTGATTAAAAAAATGATTGATTGATTTTGCTAAAGAAGAAATCCCTCAAAGTTCTTTCTCAATGTCATTGTATTCTCATTTATTTAAATGTATTGTCTAAACATTCTCACATGAGAATGTTGGATGAGAAAGTATATGCCACATTTGGACCACACCAGACACGGTTCATAATGAGTCCGTTCACCAACTGGTTGTCATCGCCAGCGGCCTGGCTCCCACTGTGCCTGGTGGTGGGTCACCGCTGTCCTCATGCTGGTCCCATATGGTCGGGAAACATCCAAACCGTGGAGCTTAACGGTCTAAAATCCATGGGAAATGCACTTTTTCTTTTACGCAGTGAGTGCATGTGACTGTCACGGCCTGCCCCTGTCTCCTTTGGAACCCTGTGAAGGTCAGGGGCGGCACACTGGGTGAGAACATCCCCAGCTTTATTTACTCCCCGTGGAACGAGGCTGAGGTGCCTTCTTGTCATCGGCCAGCAAACCCCATGGTATGACAATGGCGCCACAGGTGCCCGCTGTCTGACAGGGCAGAAGCTGCAGAAACCAAGGCACCTGTGGCCCAGGACATTGCCAGGGCCAGGCCGGGGTGGCGTCACTGTTGACCCACCGCCAAGGGAGCAGAAAGAGCACCAGGCAGAATGATTAGTGTACGGTGCCAGCACGTCCTTTCTGGGGAAGGGCTTTCCTTTCTCACGTTACATTTTTCCTACGTTTTTGGTCTTCAGGTAATTCTTACGATGATAGATGTTAGTTGTTATTAGAGAGTAAAATATTGGCAATCCCATGTCAGCCCCCAAAGTCATTTCAGACATTTTCTCAATAAGTCATGATATCCCAAAAGACCAGAAACCCTTGGCCAAGAATGCATTTGACACATGAACTGAGGGGCAGAGACTCAAGGGCTTGGTGGAGAACGGAACTTGGGACCCCCTCCTGGGGCACAGCTCCGAGCTTCTCCCAGCTGGCACCCCCATGCCTGCCCTCATATTTGGAGCCCTGAGGCCCTGGACGGCTCACAGGAAGGTGAAGACTGGTCTGTGTACATTCACTATAGAGAGCTCACCAGACATCTTGGGTCTAGGGCGATGGGCATTCTAGTGTGAACTCACATGAGAATAAAACAAATGACTCCCTCGCACCCCCCACCCCCATTCCCTAATCCTCTCCTAGCACCAGCCTCGTGCCCGTATCGTAACAAGCTGTAGACGGAACAGTCGGATGGCAGCAGGCTGCTGCTTCCAGACACATCGCTGGCTGAGAGCTGTTCGCAAACGTCCCACCTCTGTCTCTTCCCCTGATGTAGGAGTACAGTCCCATCTGAGTGATGCCCGAGTGGAGATAAAGGAGAACCCTTGAGGTCACCAGCCCCCGTTCGTCCGCCAAGAAGATGTTCCTAAGTGTACAGGTCAATCACTTGGGCCTCGGTGTCCTCGTCTACACAATGAAAAAACTGAGCTATATATGTGGTTTTTAATTTTTTTAATGAGCCCTTTTAAAGTATTTTGTGTGCCAAACACTCATATCTAAAATGAAGCAGAAATGTTGGGATCGCAGAGTTTGAGGCCCAGCTGAGACTGTTTTTCCTGTAAAAGTCCTGTGGACTCCCCTGGACCCCTGGGGTTCCGAGGAACACTGTTTGAGAATCACTAGGTGAGAGGACTTCTGAGCCTTTTCAGCTTTGATGTGCACAACTGATCTATCCAAATCTTCCTTGGTGGCTTTACACCAAAAAGTTCCCTTAGAAAGGGAACTTTAGTCAAAAGTACCATAGAAGTCAAAACTGATTGAAGAAAGGAGTTAAAGCAACAGCATCGGAATGAGATTAACATGGAAAGAAAGAAATAAGGAACGAGAAAAATGAGAAGGCAGCAGCAGGTGCAGGAAACAAGTAGCTCACACCCAGATCCAAGGTGGGGACCAAAGTTTACACTCCTCTTTCCAAATGGTCTACCAGCGAAACGCAGGCTCCAGATTGCTACAAAACCCCATTAATTTGAAACACAAGAGACTGGGCTGAAAGACAGGCTCTGCATTTATCTGCTTTTTATTTTTCAATGTTTGTTTTTAAAAATAATAGGGCATCTCGTTATGACAGAATAGCCAGGGTCTCAGATTTCGAGGTGGTTTGGACAAGCCGGCCGCTAGGGAAGGTTACTGTTTGTGGCTGTGTCCAGCCTGGGACCTCCACCTGACAGATCAAGCCAGAAACAACTTTGTGCCTGGAACTGAACTGGCAAAAGGATGAAAAAAACATGCCTAAGAAGAAATGAAAGAAGGAGCTCTGACTGTAGGCTGCACACGGAGCATCAGCACACAGCTAGCACAAACAAACTCAGGTGTAGGGGCTCGGGATGCTCACTCCTAATGTGGTCTCCCCCAAATCTATAGTTCCATACAGAAAGTTGCCCATAAAAGTGGCTGACTTTTACTAACTGGTTTAAAATGGGCTCTGTAATGTGTTAAACGCTTTCCAGTTAATCCTCACAACATCCGAGGTAGATATTTGTATCCTTTTCAGGGGTAAAAGGGAGCAGAAGATTTGAGGAGTTATATAACTTGCCCCAAATTTCTCACCTGTTAAGTGGCAGAGCCAGGATTCCAGCCAGGCCCCGGGGGACTTCCTACCCCATTGGAACTGGCATCACTGGCTGGCCCAGCCCGAGGCCAGAAGTCTGAATCTGGGGGTGATGGTGCTACAAACAGACATGGAGAAAAAACTTTAGCCAGAATGGCCAAAACTGATTAAATATCATTGAAAGACACTATGAGTATGAAACAAAAAAGCTGGAAGCCTTGACCCGTGTGGCTTAGTTCACTGGACGTCATTCCACAAAGCAAAGGTTGCTGGCTCAATTCCCAGTCAGGGCACATGGCTGGGTTGAGGGTTCGGCCCCCAGTTGGGGCACAGAGGCGACTGATCAATGTTTCTCTCTCCCTTCCTTTCCCTCTCTCTAAAAATAAATAAATGTGATCTTTAAAAAAAAACCTGGAAGACTAAAAGGGTAGAGTTCAGACTAAAACGGTCACAGAAAACCAGAAGACCTATCCAAACAAATTAAGTTTCTGCCTATGCTGTTGCAACAGGAAAAACTCATTTCCCTTCCTGTGTTTTTCCCTTACTCTCACACCACTGTCACTCGGCACTTCTCTGTGACACCAGCTGGCTGTCCTTCCATTGAACTAAATGCTGACACTATCTACATGGAGATAGCATCAGACCCCACGGGCGAAGGTCTCCGTCCCACAAGACCACCTCCTCCCCCACCTCAGATGCCAATCACAAATCACCTGTGCTTCTGACCAATTGGCTATACTTCAGAGTTTCCCACCGCCGCCTCCTCGGGTTTGATTAATTCGCTGGAGCAGCTCACGAAACTCAGGAAGAGTTTCTTACTGTTTACCAGCTTACTGTAAAAGACATGATAAAGGACACGGGTGGGCGTCAGACGGAAGGGCTGCATGGGACACACACGTGGGAAGGGGCCCGGGGCTGTGTCCTTGCTCTTTCCAAACCCTCCTCTCTCAGGACCTTTGTGTGTTCACCAGCCCAACCCAGAAGCTCTCCAAAACCCACACTTTGGGGATTTTTATGGAGGTTTCATCACTTCTGCATGATCGGTCATGAGATCCATTTCTGGCCCCTCTCTGCCCTCTGAATAATGGGGGTAGGGCTGAAATCCAAGCTTCTAATCATGGCTTGGTCTTTCTGGGGATCAGCCCCCTCCCCGGAGCCCACCAAGAATCACCCCATTGAACCAAAGACACTGCCGTCACCCAGGGAATCGCGAGGGATTCAGGAGCTCTGTGTCACAAGCAGAGCTCCAGTGTCGGAACAGCAGATGCTCCTGGTGCTCTGACCACTCAGGGAATTACAAGGGCTTGGGAGCTCTGTGCCAGGAAGATGGATAGATAGATAGATAGATAGATAGATAGATAGATAGACAGATAGATAGATGACAGATGTACATTCATTCAGGGCCTGGCCCAAATCATGTCCCTTTTTTATTATAAAATCTTTTATCACAAAATCATAAGCATGTAATTCTGTAACATAACAATATCACACTCAAGCACACCATGTGACATTTTAGGTGAAATGTTCAAATTAAAACTAAATTATTACACCCTGATTATTAACCTAGCAACCATACTCAAGAAGGCATTACTTCGGCGGGACCCTGTAAACGTGTTAATATGTATATATATTATATATTATCTATAAGTATATATATTATAGCATTATCTCATAATTGTCTATACAGTAAGTTGCCAAACCAGCTGGACATTTGGATAACATCTTGCTTTGTTTTGTTTTTTTAGATTTTATTTATTTTCAGAGAGAGGGGAAGGGAAGGAGACAGAGAGGAAAAGAAACATCATTGTACAAGAGAAACATTGATCAGTTGCCTCTTGCATGCCCCAAAATGGGGGCCTGGCCTGCAACCCAGGCACGTGCCCCGACTGGGAATCTCACCGGCAACCTTTTGGTTTGCAGGCCAGCAGTCAATCCACTGAACCACACCAGCCAGAGCTGGATATTTTCAAAAGGTTGAACTTCACATAAAAACCAGATAGCAAAAGTAAAATTTAAATTAGGGGTCAGGCCCTGACTGGTGTAGCTCAGTGGATTGAGCACGGGCCTGCGTACCAAAGGGTTGCTGGTTCGATTCCCAGTCGGGCCACATGCCTGGGTTGCAGGCCAGGTCCCCAGGAGAGGGTGCATGAGAGGCAACCACACATTGATGTTTCTCTCCCTCTCTTTCTCCTTGAAAAAAAAGAAGGAAAGAAAGGAAAAGAAACAATAAATGAATTAGGGGTCTCAGGCTGGGCTGTGGGCCTACTGAATAGAATGCATGAGCCATGAGTATTCTGAGGGTCTGGACAGAACAGGTCGACCGGGGTTTCACGCTTAAGCCCCAAATGAAGTTTCAAAGGCAGCTGACTATTTGGGGTAAAGACAGTGTGTTCGAGCAGCCGTTCACATAGCAACACTGCACAGTGCACCCTGGGGTGAGCAACAGAGGGATGGATGGCCTTCCGAGCAGTGTAGAAAGGCCAGACAAAAACAGAAGAGAGAAAGGCTGGAGGGCAGATGGGAGGATCTTGGGGCGGGGACGGCTTTGGAGGTCAGTCAGACTCTGGTCTTTATAGCTCCCTCTGCAGGGTCAGGCTCTCTGCAGACGTGCCCAGGTGTGACTCTGGCCCGGGCCAGACCTTCACCCCTTCCAGGAGCCTGCAGCTGTCGGGGGATATGTTTATTCACTCATTCATTCAAATATGTGTTAAGCATCCTCCTATTTCAGACGCTGTGCAGGATGCCAAGAATACGAGGATTCTAGGGCTCACAATCAGGTGGCGAACACAGAAGTGTTAACAGATAGTTAGTTCCAGGATAGTCAACATACGCGTGAGAGTGAAACACCGAATTTCCCCGGGAAAGAAGTGCTCCAGATCGATAGCTGGAGAAGCAGCAGGTGAGGGATCCGAGCAGCAATCTTCGACCCCTCTCAACTCATGACACACATACACTAATTACTAAAATTCTGCGGCACACCAAAAATAGATTCTATTTTTGCCAGTCTGACCAAAAATTAGGTAACGTTTTGATTCATTCACACTAGACAGCTGTTGTATTGGCCATTGTCTTTTTTTTTAATTTGACAATCTCAGGGAAAAGAGATCAGTGCTCCCAACTGAATAGTCAGGTATTTCGTGTTTTAAAAATCCTTGCGACACAGGGATTGAAAGTCGCAGGACTGGAACGGTGGTGCTCAACAGGGAGTGATTTTGCCCCCTGGTGGACAGACCTCCACCACGAAGAGTCATTGGAAAACCGAGAATGGGAGAACTGTTCAGAGGGTAGAATCTGTAGCTTTTAGTAACCGACGGATGTGCGGGTGATGAAGAGGAAAAGGAGGAAGCGAGGCAGACTGGCATGGCCCATCCTGGGAAACGGGGGGCTGGAGACTGGGGCCGTCACAGGAGGCCAGGCCACCAGGAGCAGGTTCCTGCGAAGGCCATGATGTCAGGATGGGGCCTGCTGAGTGAGGTTCCTGTGGGGCATCTGAGAAAAGATGGGTAAGCGGTCTACAGCCCCACGACTCCCAGCGTGGCTCGTGGGCCAGGGGCATGGCTATTACTCGAGAACTTCCAGAAAAGCAGTGTTCGGGCCCTACACAGCCATCTTTTATTTTAAGAAGATGGGTGATTCACATGCATGTTCACATTTGAGAAGCATTGGTCTAATGCACAAGAGACAGTCAGGGTGAGGGGGGCGGGTCATTTTACATTCTTGCTTATTTTTCCAGCAACCCTGAGGCATGAGTGTCGTCCGAGCCACTGTGTCTGGTCACACTGGTTGTACGTGACACAAAGGCGCCTGGCTGAGGATGCTGTTTGACATTTACCCTGGAGGAAGGGGTGCGTTTTTCTTACCCTACTTGCCCTGTAATGGGCACAGGGGCTGTGACCACCCAGAACGTGCATTGTTCTAATTTGCACAAAGGCCCAAGAGCCTAACAGTGGCCCCGGCTACCATCCAGTGCCACACCCCCATACTTGCAGTTTTGAAATCCACAATACCCTGAAAACCAAATGCTTTTTCCTAGATTTTCAGCAAGCTCACTTGGCAGCAAAACTGACCTTAACTAACATGAGACTAATTATAGTTTTTATTTATCCCACGTACTGTGAAAATTCAGTTTCCTGCAGAAAATATGAATGTATTTTCTTAAGGAGGACCCAACTGGAGTACTAAGTAATACATGCTATTTGGCACAGCATTATTTTTCTAAAATTTGAACATTTCTGAGTTCTAAAACACATCTGATCCAAGGCTTTCAGATAAGAGCCGCGAATTTGTACTACCCCAGTTTCACAGATGGGGAAACTGAGGCTCAGAGAGGTTAAGTACATGAGGCAGCCAAGGTTCACACTTCGTACTCTTTCTGCACCACACGAGTTCCCAAAAAGCTTATTGAGACACACACCGGTCAGTGTACAGCCCAGGGCCTTTTCCTCAGGGACAGGGTCTATTTTCAGACCGAAACCCGGGTCAGAGGTGCAAGGATCGCCTTTCGATCCACCATCCCCTGTACTGCCATGCCAGTCACTGTACTTGAACGTCATATTTCTAAACAAGCCTCTGAGTGTTCTGACAGCACTGAGCCCGAGGGCAGGCGCCCTGATGGAAGCATCCATCAGCCGCAGCATCCTTGGCAGGCACAGAGTCCCAGCGGTATCGCAAACGAATGAAAGCAGCGAACCCTCATTGGGCCTGTGATGGAGAGGAACCAAACGAGAACAGAACAGAACAGCAGGGATGGTTTTCCGCTGTGCACTCCTCATTCGCCAGACCGCGGTCTGCCGAGGCCGCGGCAGAGTCCAGAGGCCAATTCCTTCTTGAAAACACGCCCCTGGGCTCGGAGGGTGCCTGTCCTCTCTTCAGAACCCGGGGCGGCTCCGGATTCCTCTGCTCCTTCAACAAAGAACGGATATGATTCGGACAGAAATAAAGCAGGAGCTGGAAATAATCAGCCAGATAAGAAAGAGTCAGTGTGCCATCTCCGAAATTTCGCACACTCTAAAATTAGATTCACGTGATACACTCAGGCGCAATTTCTTCACTTTCAAGTTTACACGTGGTGGTGTTGCCAAGAGGTGAATGCTGGATGTATGGCATCTTGTCTCCAAAATCAATGGCTGTCCGTTATCTATTTAAATGAGCTTAAGCTTTTATTTTTAAAATGCTTGTTTTTTTTAATCTTTAAGAATACTTCAGTGAATATTGAGCTCAAAATTATCTTCTGATTCATTTTTGATTCTTCTCATTGTATATACATGGATTACACATTTATATGTATTTATATATATATTTTTAATCCTCACCCAAGGACATTTTTCATTGCTTTTAGAGAGAGGGGCAAGGAAAGAGGGAGGGAAAGAAAGAAACATCGATGCGAAAAAAGCATAGATTGGTTGCCTCCCATATGTGCCCAGACTGGTCATCTGCGCCCTGACCCAAATCAGGAAGTGGAGATTGAACACACAACCTAGGTATGTCTAGGTATGTGCCCCGACTGGGAATTGAACCTGCAACCTTTCGGTTACGGGACAATGCTCCAACCAACTGAGTCACACCGGCCAGGGCCCTTTATATTATTGTACAGACATATTTACCTATCTTCTCTGAAGGACTGTGTATTCAAATCCTTCACCCATTTAAAAATGGGCTTGTTTTGTCATTGAGTTGTAAGAATTCTTTATAGATTTTGCATAGCAGTCCTTTATTTGGCAAATATTTTCTCCCGGTTCATGGCTTGCCTTTTCATTTTCTTAACAGTATCTTTCAAAGAGGAAACATTTTTAATTCTGATGAAGTCCAATCTGTCAGTTTTTCTTTTATGGCTGGTTGTGTCCCGTTTAAGAATTTTTTTCCCAATGAAGGCCTCCAAGAATTTTTTCAGTGTTTTCTCATAGAGATGTCACAGTCTAGCTCTTACATTCAAGTCTGCATCCATTTAGAGCTGATTTTGTACATGGTATGAAGTAAGGGCCACAGTTAAGCACATGTAAATGTCCAGTTTCTCTAGTGCCGTTTGTTGATGCTCACGTTGGTGCCTTTGCCAATAATCAGTGACCACACACACACACATGCAATCAATCAAGCAAGCAAGCAAGCAACCACATGTGGGGAGGGGAGGTATTGTTCTGGACTCTGTTCTGTTTCATTGATCTGTACGCCTGTTCTCATGCCGATATCAGCCTGTCTTAACTGTTGGAATTTCACAGTAAGCCTTGAAATCTTGGGTGATTTCCTCCAGGATGCCTCTTCTTTCTTACCTTGTATTGCCCATGACCTCCGACGCCAGGTTTAATAGAAGGGGTTAGGAGGAAAGCGTTCAGCTTTTCACTCCAAAGCTCAAGTGTGGCCCTAGGTCTTTTTCTCAGCGAATTGAAGTGACCGATTCACTGTTTTATTGTGAATTTTGTATCTGTGTTCGTGGGAAATACTGTCCTGTAGTTTCTGGTCTGGTAATGCCTTCATCTGTGGCAGGGCAGCTAATGCTGGCCTCACAACGTGACTCAGGAAGTGTTCCTTCTATTTCTAGAAGAATCTAACACTTTGTCGTTTATTTTCTATTATTGTTGCTTTCATTTTTGCTTTTCTTCTCTTTTCCTTCTTTTTCTTGGATTTAGTTTTTTTTTTTAATGATTCTACTTTTCCATTCTTGGCTTATTAGCTATTCCTTTGCTTGTTTGTTTTTAGTGATTGCTTTAGGATTTATAGCATGCACCTTTAAACGTGTCACTGTCTACCCTTCAAAAAATATTATACTGTACGCACATTTAATGCAAGAACTCTGCAACAATAACTTCTTTTCCTTTTTGCCGTAGTTCTCATATATTTTTGTCCTGCCTCGTATGAACTGTATGATGCATTGTTATTATTTTTGCTTTATCAGTCAATTACCCTTTAAAGAAACAAAACAGGAGGAAAAATTTAATGTTCAACTCATCTCTGGCACCCATTGTTTCTTTGTATAACTTCAAGTGTATGGTCTCATTTTCCTTCCACCCGAAAAATTTCCCTAACGTTTTTTGTACTGGTGAGCCTGCTGGCAATAAATTCTCTCGTCTATTGTCTAAAACTTCCTGATTAAATGTGATGCTTGTGGCCCTTACGTGTTCTTCTCTGCCTCCACCGTCTGTCTAGGACCCACTCGGACGGCAGGCCACTCGGTGTTGTCCCGTCCGTCACTGTATGTCATTTATTTTTTCGGTTTTTATTTTCTCTAGGTGCTTCATTTCGGATAGTTTTGTTGCTGTGTCTTCATGTTCACTGATTCTTAATTTCAACATCTTTTCTGCTGTTAATCACAGTGGGATTTTCCTCTTAGACATAGTATTTTTATACTTCTAAATTCCATTTGGGTCTTTTTAAAGTCTTCCAGTTCTTCTTTCCTTATGGTGATCACATTTTTCTTTATTTCCTTACAACTGGAAATTACATATCCATTTCTTTAATGTCCTTGTCTGCTAATCTGCCATGTGCCATTTGGGGGTCTGTTTCTATTAACCCATTTTTTACATTTTCTTGCCTTTTTATATTTCTATCAACTTTTGATTTGATGCTGGTATTTTTTTTTTAATTGTATGCTGTTGAGTGCTGGCTTTTCCTGTATCCCTTTAAGAGATTTTGGACTTTACGGCAAGCCGTTATGTTACTGGTGGATAAGATTGATCCATTTGCAATTTGTTTTTCAGAGACTCATTTGGGGGGTCTAGAGCAGTCTTTATTCTAGAGCTAATTAAGCTCATGTGTAAGCTGTGGCCTTCCTGAGGACCCTGCTCTGTGTCTCAAATATTCAGTGAAATCTTTCACTCTGGCTAGAGGCAATTCAGATAGTAAGTCCTGGCACCCTATAACCTCTGGAAATCAATTTTTTAAAAGATTTTATTTATTTATTTTTAGAGAGAGGAAAAGGAGAGGGAAATATCAATGATTATAAACAGTGTCACTGTGAACATTGCTCTTATAAAAATATATATATATTTTTCCCTTAGAGGATATTTTCTTGAGATTTAGTAGAATTACTAGAACAAGGCATATGAACAATGTTATAGTTCTCGTTGCAATATTTTTCTCACTGCTTCTACAAAAATAAAACCTATGTACAGTGTCACTAAGTTCTGTAATATGAATATGTGTTTCCCTTGGTTACCAGCACTGGACTTTTTCTTTTAACTTATTTTCATGGGTTGGAGCCATGAGCAATGGTGCCTAGAAGACAGCTTAATTTACTATTACTTTCTTATATTGCTAGGAAAATTGGGCATTGTCCCACAAGGTAATTAAATGTCTGGATTTCTTGCGTGTAAACTATCTGTTCATCAGCCTTGACAATGTAGGAACTGTGGCATTTATATTGCAGGACCTCATTACATTTTGTAGAACAGGAAGCTATTATCTGTTGTGCTTTTCACGTAGCTCAACCCCTTCTTTCAGTTTACATACAATTTTCATTTTTAAGTACGGGGTGTCTCTTTAAATAACAAAAGGTTCGATTTTACTCTTCATTATCGGTGGCTCTTCTTTATCCAGAGAATTCCATGTTTTTTAACTCAAATATAAGAGATACAGGTACATTTTTCGCCATCTTCTCAGCACATCTTTAACTGGTACAGTGACTGGCTTTCTCTTCTTATTTGCATGGCTGCTGCAATAAATTTTGGTGTTTTGATTTCTCTTCATTCTGCACTCCATCTGCCAGACTTTATATCCCACAGGCCCCAGCTGTGTTGTCGCCACGATGGCCCTAGTGTCGAGCACAGCACCTAGTACATTGATTTGTTCATCTAGAAAAAGTATTTATTGGGATCCTCCTATGAATGCTATCAGACCTGGCATCTGGATTAACCTGGTAATTGGAACTCTTTTTAAGAATCCAATTTGTGCCTTGTGATTCTCCTATTTCTTATGGTCTGGCTTATAGATATTAATGTTCCTTCATTCTCTGTGCATACTAGGCAGTATTTTTCTTTCAGAAAAGCCTTCATTCAATTCCAATCTGCAGTGTTCCTCCTGCAAGTTCTTGCAGCTGTGGGATAGGGGCTGGCACATTTTTTCAGCTTAATTCTTAGAATTTGTACAAACCTTTTGGTTTCTTAAGAGAATGGTCAAACTAGCCTATGCTAAAGTTCAGGTTAAAAGTCAATTTGACCTTGAAAGATTAAGCTGGCCGACCATCCATGAGTACCGACAACCCCGTTTCTGCTAGCTTTGTGCACGTTTCCCCCAAAGCCCTCTTTCTCTCTTCTCTGCAGTTTAAGGGGAAAGTAAACGCCCAACTTGTTTTGCAATTACATGTCTCGTGTTTCATTTCTTCCTAACTCTTTAGAAGACCCTGTCTCTAATGCTGAGGTTTGAACCCTTGACCAGAAGCGGTCTTTCTCCGAGCATTGCTCCCGAGTGGATTTCTACGTCTTTCCCTCCCAGTGGCTGAATTGAGCGACCCACTCAGTTTAGACTAGTGATCTTCAGTGACTTCCACTCCACCCTGGCCTGTCCTCCAAGGCCTAGACACTGTGGGATCTGCTCGTTCTAGTTCACCGAGTACCTGCCAGGCCTCCCGAGGTCCGTCTGTCTGGCTTGCATTATCCTGCCTGCTTTTGTGATTGGGCCTTGACTTAGGTCACATACAGGTGTCCCTCTGGCCTGTAAGTGGCCTTTCATGCTGAATCAATACCCTTCATTTACATTTTGCACAAACTGCCAAACAATGGATTCCAATGAAATCCTGTGCAGAAGTCCGGTCTAAACAGACGCGCCCAGAGCTGCCTCCGTGTGTGTGGTGGTGAAGGGGACGGAGGAAGTCTGGAGCTTTCTCAAAACTTTCTCAACCTCTTCATCCTCCAAGAGAGCGCAGAACCCAAGGCTTCACCAGGGAGTTTTACTCAAGCCGTCCTCGGCGGGGGGGGGGGGGGGGGGCGCAAACCCACCTGCCACCTCAGTGTCACCCCCGGCCACACTGTGAGCCTTAGCTCTGTCCCCCACGCTTGCTCCCTTTCCTTTCTGACAACCACCATCTCTTAACCGTTTACATGAGCTCATATCTTACTCTTTATTCCTCTTTGAGGGTCTTTGGAAATCTGAGCAGATTTGGTTAATTTTTTGAAAAGCTATTTACACTTAGAGATTGTGCATAAGTCAGGAAAGAAGTGTTTTGGATTTTTAAAACACACATATGGGCTTCTTTTTATTTATTAACAGCTTTTATACGTTTTCAATATTATTCCTCAAAGCAGCTGTTTCTTCGGGCACTCTTTCACACCTGCTTGTCACTTCAGATTTCCGCTTGTTAACTTACAGATCTGAACTGGGAGTTAAAACAGCAAAGCACAAGGTAATGTTACTGATTTTAAATTTGACTCAGATACCTGAGAGTCATTTCGAAGCTCTGTGTCTACCCGGCTAGGGTCACAGAGAGACCACTGGCTCACTCTCCATCTCCTCAATACCGTTCTGAGGTGCTAGAACTAATATAATACCTGCCAGACTTCTATTAATTATGTTCGTAGGGCTCCCCCCGCTTGACTGTACAACTCTGAAGGGAACATTTTTCTCTTTATCCATTATTGTACTTGGTTGATGCAAATGAGTAACATGTGCTTAATTGGGGAAAGCATCATCTATTTATACTTCCAAAAAGTTTTAAGAAAGCCTATAAAAATGTTAATTATCTGTCGTGGGGGAAATACGACACCACCTGTCTTAAAGAGGGAAAACTACCTAGGGATGGTGTTTCTTTTTCTGGATGGAAACAATCTAATGTTCAGCACTGGTCTCAAGGAGGGCGCATTTTCCGGTGACAGCTGGTAGTGGCTCTTCCGGTTAGGGAAACAGCAATATGACAGGGCTGACACAATGCAGATAGAACTTGAATGTGGAAAACACAGAAGGGAAAAATATCCAAACCACAGAGGCACAAGGGTGGCTCGCAATCACTATGGAGTTGGAAGCCATTATCTTCACATTTGCTTCTGGCAAATTGGATGCAAAAATGCACTTGGCCTCATTGGTAAGAATGAGTAGTGACAGAGCACGCTGGAGATGATTCTCCTTCTGCTGGGCCCCAGGCACATGCAGACCCTTGTCTGAGTCACAGGAGGTCTGAGCTGCGTCACCTGGAGTGGATCACCCAAGGCCTGGGCGGGGACCTCTGACACAGTCAGCAGTTAGCTGGCCAACATTATTAAGTAAATCCCCACCAGCCTTAGTTTATCCACTCATCCCACATGCCTTTAATTGAGACATTGAGAAATATCAAAGTGAATGCATAACAGTAGTGTCCTCAAATTGGTCACGGATTACGGGATGGTAATAGTAAGGGCATAGCTCAGTCTCTCGGGTAGAAATCATGTTTAGACAATAACACATTACTGCTGATGTTTTCCATCCTATGATTGACTCTTATTGCTTGCCTCCTGGTGTGGGACTAAGCCTTTTTCAATAGACACATCACTCAGGATCCCAGAGAAATGACCTCCAGAGAACTTCCCAATTGTCCTAATTATTCTAAACTGAAACCCATTAGTCAACAAATGAAACCCATGCATGGTCTTATTCTTGAATATAAGCTGCTAAATTAATTAAACAAGGAGGCCATTAGACTGAAGTGGTTTTAATACTTTGGCAGCCTACATAAGCAAACCCACATAGAAGCCTGTAAATGCCTCAAGGTTACAAAATCAAAATGCCGAGGACAACCCGATGCAAACAGCCGATGAGGCTTTCAGCTGCAGCCAGTTAAGTAATTTCCTTTCTTTGCTTCCACACCTTCTCTGTGTAAGGCTTTCCCCGGATGCCTGTGGGCAGAGCACCCCTAACCTCTTCTGGTTTGGCGCTGCTCAATTCGAATGGGTTTTTGCTCAAAGAAACTCGTGAAAGTTTGAATGTGCCTCAGTTTATCTTTTAGCAAAGCACACAGGAGATTAGGAATCTCCAAATACTTGGGAAACTCATCCAAAGCAAAAGAAAAGCACACAAAGCAAAGAGGAAAAAATAAATTCTGAGGAAATAGAGGAGATTATAACAAATAAATAAAAACACCAGGTGGATGGAGTTGGTATCTTCCAAGAGGTAAGAGGAGACATTGTGTTCATAGAAGAAATGCCAAGGACAAGGGACAAATGGAAAATAAGAAGAGCCCTTGGAAGTTACAGACAGAATAGCCAAAATAAATGAAGGACAGGGAGATAAGGAAACCTCTTAGAAAGAAGTAAAAAAAAATACAAAGATAGAAAACGAGAAAAATGAAAGAGGCAGATAAGCTACCCAGGAGGTACAATTTCCAACTAATAGGAATTCCAAGGAGATAAAACGGTGAGCAGGAAATTTTCAAATAATAGTGGACGTTTTCCCAGAAAAAAGGGAGGGATTCTATGTCTTGAACACAATGAATAAAAAGGAAAAAAAAACCACACCAAGGGACATATCATTATAAAATGTTTAGTAAACAAAAGTTTCTAGTGAAAGAAAATAACAGCAAGTGGAAAAATAAAGCTGCCACATAGTAAGGACGGCAAGAGATGGAAATTGCAATGCAAAGGTTCAAGGTCACATGCTGAGCAATTGCACGTTGTACCCCCTCTTGTTCCTGTTGGAAAAGAGAATGGGGCATCAAGGACGGTTCCAAGTTTTTGACCTCAGCAAGTAGAAGGATGGGGTAGCCATTTCCTGAGACGGGAAAGACTATGAGAGGAGGAACATAATCTGGGGAAGTCAAATTTGTGACACCTGTATCAGTTAGCTCTTGCTGCGTAACAGATCATGCCAGAACCTAGTGGCTGAAAAACTCCAAGTCTTTACCATCTCCCAGATTCTGTGAGTCAGAAATCAGGGGCAGTTTGGCTGGGCGCCTCTGGCTCAGGCTGTCTCCCGAGGCTGCCGTCAAGCTGGCACCTGGGGCGATGGTCTCACTGGAAAGCTCAAGTGAGATGGAGGAGATCTGCTCCCGTCGTGTTCGGCAGGCCTCAGTTTCCCACCACGTCGGCCTCTTGATGGGGCTGACTTATAACATCATGGCGGTTGGCTTTCCCCAGGGCGAACAATCCTAGAGAGAGTGAGCGCCTTTGGTGAAGTGACATCCCATCACGTCTGCCGTGTCCTATCCATTGGAGGTGAGTCTGCATGCCCAGCCTGCCCCCGCTGGAGGAAGGAAGGTCACACAAGGACGTGAATACCAGCAGGTAGGGTTCACCAGGTGTCCACGTTGCAAGGTCAGGTGGGCAGTTTGAACAAAATCTGGAATTGGGGGATAAACTCAGCTAGAAAGTCATCTTTAGGAAAGTACACTTATTATTGGATGCTGGGCATCTTACACAATCTTTGAAAGGGCTGGAGGAATCGGCGCTGGGCTGAGTCTCCAGGATGATGGCCCAGAACCACCCTGCAGAACTAGTCTGCTCAGGAATCCGCTGTGGGCCCTGAGGCTGCAGGTCCCAGAGAAATGCTGCCTCTGCCTCCCTCGGTGCAGAGGAGATGTGGGTGTGCCAGCAGCTTCCTTGGGTGATCACGTTAGAATCAAAGTTCTCAAAGGAGCTTAGCCCATGTCCTAGTTACACCGAGGTGCAAAATGTGACCTTTCAAAGTGTCTGTTATGGGAGTGTGGAATTAATATCATGGAAAAATATAAAGAGAGTGTTTGAAAGATGTGAGGCATCTATAAAGGACTGTTTTTTCATCCCATTCTAGAAGGATCCAAGATAATTTAGCAGAAACTGGAGGTCCTAAAACAAATTTAACTAAAAGCCACAAAGAGATATGGAGATATGTCCATTAACAACTCCAAGGTGTTAACTAAAAGAACAAGAAACAGTTTGTGATAAAGATATGAATGCAGGAATTAAGAATGCAATAAATTAGGTGGTAGAAACAGATGAGAAAAATCTCCCAGAATATAGAACAATACAAAGAAATTTAAAAAATGAGAAAAAAAGATAAGAAACACACCACCTCCGTCTGAAAGGGTCCACATTTAACTAAGACATCCAAGAAAAAGAAAAGAGAGAAAATGAAAGGCATGAAATTATTTTTTACTTTATTTATTTTTAGAGAGAAGGGGAGAGAGAGAGAAAGAGAGGTCAAGAAACCCAATGTGAGAGAGAAACATCAATCGGTTGCCTCTCATAAGCTCTCCAACCGGGGACCAAACCCGCAACCCAGGCATGTGCCCTTGAACCCTCGACCCTTCGCCCTGAGGGACAGCACCCACCAACTGAGCCATATGGGTCAGGGCATGAAATTATTTTTTTTTAATTTTTTAAATTCCCAGAACTAAAGGAAAAATACTTGAGAGGGTCTTTTAAGTACCAATTTCGTGGAGTGAAAAGGCCCATGTAGAGATAGTATTATGAAATCTCAGAACGCCCAGGACAAATATAAACATGATGATAATGATGAAAATTTTTTTTTAAAGCTAGTATTTTATGGGGCTTACTCTGTGCAAGTAGTCAATTTAGTCACTTTGTATATATTAACTCAATCTTAACAATAGTCTACGGCTTAGCTGCAATCACATTACTTCATTTTTCAGATGCGAACACCGAGGAATGAGCCACGGATACATAGCCAGCAGGCAGCAGAACTGGGGTTCAGATCCACAGGCTGGCTTTGTACTGTTGACCACGACTTTTTTTAGTGAATTCCAGAAGGCGGTAGAGAAGTGCCTTCAAAGTTCTGCAGGAAAATGATTTGGAATGTAGAACTGCCCAAAATACGATCCAGCATTGGGGGAGTATAATACATTTCATACAGGTAAGAATTCAGTTATGTAAAAACCCATTTTCAGACATGCAAACACCGCTGCACTTTATCTGAAAAAGTAACTTAAGGACCTCCTATGCCCAAAGGAAAAACAAATCTGAGAAAGACAATAACATGAGCTCCAAGAACAGTGAAACTACTGAAGAACGTAACAAAAAGTAATCCCAGAATACTTCATGCAACGGAGCCTAGAAAGTCAGAGCACATAGGTGTGCTCAAAATGTGTTAAACACCTGGAAGATATTAATGATAGGGAAAAAATTTCCTTATCAAAAAGAAAGAAGATAATTTTGAAATGGTGGGGGGGGGGGAACTGTATAAGAATATGGATTAATTCCAAAAGCAAAACAAACTAACCGTGGCACAATTCAGAGTATCTGATGGACTTGAAGGGAAGGGCACCAATCTGACTTTGACTTTAAATCTCCCCTCCGCTGGCATGAGTTTGAGCGGCCCCGTCATAGGGCATTTCCTTTTGGTGCGTCGGGTCAACCTGCCCAGGTTCTTCACGAACACTGTTTCTGGAAACGGCTTTCTGTTGCGGTGAACTTGACAAAATAACAACACAGGGCTTGGGAAGGAGAGGGGGAGAAGCGGAAGAACAGGCAGGGGTGCACGTTTTCTTATCTGTCATGTCTTTTATGTTGGTCGGGAATATTGGTTAGATTTCGCTCAACATCCAACAATGAAGGATCCAGAAAGAGAAGTCGAAGCATATTACTTACAGTTATAAAAGTATCCAAAACAAGAGCTAGTTATTCAATAATATAACGAACAAAATGAGGAGGCAGGTGTCGGAAAAGGAGACGGTGCGAATTAAGTTCTGCATTTTCCGTGTTGGTCATTAGCAAATACAGCTTCAGACTAAGAAATCACAAGACAGAGGGATGAGCCCATGCAGACGTGCCTTGTTCTATTGCGTTTCACTGGATCGTGCCTCACGGGCGTTGCTTACAAATCGAAGGCAAGGCTCTACACTAGAAAAAAGATTATCACTCGCATTGCTGTGGCAGCCTGGAGGTGTGCCCGCAGTGTCTCCGCAGTGTGCCTATAGTTTAAAGCTAAGGCCGTAGCCATGAAAGGACCTAGAGATAGAAATTAGTCCAATGGGCTTGCCTATGAGCAACGGGGAGCAAGACTATCTCCACGGTGTTTGAACTTGAATTTCCAGATGCATCTTGAAAGAGCCCGAAAAGGGCGATGCTCCCACCCAGAATGCTCAGGAAACTGGGAACCACTGCCCACAGCATCGCCAGCCTGGTCGTCTGGCTTCAGTGCTTCTTCCAGTAGGAAACTCAGTGTCAGGAGGCAGATGTTTCAGTTAGGAGGCAACTCATCTTCTTCCTCTTGCACCGGGACAGGTAACACGTCTGTGTCTCAGCCAGCCTGTGGGCAAGGTCCGGAGGGAGACTGCAGGTGGAATCTGATGCATGACCTGGGAACTTTTCGAGAACACAGAAGGTCAAACCTCACCCCAAGCTTGCTGAGCCAGAATCTTCATCGGAACACCCCACTCCCGTCATTTACATGCCTGTCAATGTTCGCCCGGTTCCTAAGGCGTCATTAACCTGGCCGCACTTTAGAATCGGACCTGGAGAGCTGTCAAAACAGCCCCGGATGCCCAGGCCCCAACTTGAAGTAGTGAAGCCAGAATCTCTGCATGCAGAACCAGGCAGCAGCCTTTTGCAAAAGCTTCCAGGTGCTTCTATAGTCAGCTAAGGTGGAAAACCTTTGCACAAAAAGGTCAGCCTGATCAGATTTCAGGAAAGATTTCCCTAGACTGCCTTCCTTGCAGGCTGACATCGTTATCCCTGCTCCATGGGCTTACCTACTTCTAACTCCCTCTTTCTCCCTAAATGACCCTTTGTCCAGTGATTGACAGGAGTCAACCCTGGAGGGAAATAAGAAGTGAGCTCAGCTGGTCCACTGGGCTATAAGGAGGCCAGCCCTGACCCAGCCCAATGTGCATCGAAGTGGCACGAGGGACAGGGAAAATTATGAAGGACTTTGGTGGTGGGCGGAAGAGTCCATTTAATGTGATGGGGAAAAAGAGGGCTGTTGAGGACTGCAGAGAGGTGGGGATGGGGTGTGATATGTGAGGAGAATTAGGATGCGTTTGATAAGCCGAATCTATCTGAAAATGAATATTTAACCACTAAAAACCAAACATGGAAATGATGACACTTGGGGCCTTCTTCTCAGAAAACTACCGACCAAGGTGCTTCCCATACAAATCCGCTCTGGAGCCAATAATGAAATCCAGTAAAGGCTTGCTAATTATATTCTCTAATGAATTGTGAGACTGCCTAATTCACAGCCCAGAGATTTGTATAGTCAATAACTCTGTTAAACAGCCTCAATTACTTACATATGGTGTCTCGCTTTGGTGTTAATTGTATCCATTAACCCACACAGAATAGTTTTAAAATCCTGCAGGATGGTTAATGTGCTGATTCCTCTGAGGCCACTAACCACATTTTCCTTTGCCCTGAAATTACTCAGCCTTCTGGGTAAATAACAAAGAAGCCTAAATTTCTTCCTCATGTGAAATGCTTTATAATATCTTTGAATTAAACCTCAAAATCAACCCTACCCGTGTTTCCGCATCACAAGGGTGACTGATTGACATGTGCTAAAGAAAAGGGAATAGGAGCCCTGGCTGGATAGCTCAGTTGGTTAGAGTGTTATCTGCATATGCTGAGGTTGCAGGTTCGATCCCCAGTCTAGGGCACGTACAGGAATCAACCAATGAATGTACAAATGAGTGGAACAACAAATTGATGCTTCTCTCTCCCTTCCTTTCTCTCTCTCTAAAATTAATTTATAAAGGGAATAGGCTTTCATCGTTCATGATCCCCTTAAAGGGCCCTTGTCACTTGAGCTAGTAGTTTCGGGAACCAAGATATCCTCTTGCTTAGTCATATCCTTTTATGACACTAAATGAGCCCAACGCGTTCCCAAGTTTAACCCTTTACCTCTGTGGGCATCTATGGCTGACACACTCGAGGGCACCATCTTACTCTCTGGAGGTGCGTGTCGGTGAATGGGGTTGACATGGTTGAATCCAAAGGACGACACACTCCAATGCTTTGATCAGAAGTAGCGTGTCACATTAGTGACTGAAGTTGTATTTAAAATATTTAATTGCACACCAGGGCTTAAGTAGATTCTGTGGTGTGTGAACCTCAACAGAACAAGCTAGAATATGTTTGTGCCCAGTCAATGTCTAATAGAGGTTTCTGAAACCTGCAAATGCAATGAAGAGCTCTTGTCCTGTGTGCTCCTGGGCACTTCAAACAGACCGCGTCCCTTGCTCAGCTTGAAAAGATGCAGGCAATCCTTCCATCACCATCCTGTGATGGTGCCGACCAGCTTTGTGTTAGCACTGAAGAGAGGGCAGACAGGAGCCTGGGTGATGCGCAGGCAACCTCTGTCGTAACCACTAGAGCGCAGTGAATACTTCAAAAGCAGATTCCACTTGAAGACACCATCTAGAACACATAGTTTTGGAAGGCTAGGCTTCCAGTTCTTTGTAGGGTGTATAGGTTTTAAAAATACAACAATAATGCATGTTCGCTGGAGGAAATTTGAGAAATACGGAGATGCATGAAGAAACAGAAAAATCATCTAAAATCTCTCCATTAGATAAACAATGTTTTTATTATTTTTATTTATTTATTTTTAGAGAGGGGAAGGGAGGGAGAGGAAGAGAGGGAGAGAAACATCAACGTGTGGTTGCTTCTTGAGGGCCCCCTACTGGGGACCTGGCCAGCCACCCAGCCATGTGCCCTGACTGGGGATTGAACCGGAGACCCTTTGGTTTGCAGCCCGCACGCAATCCACTGAGCCACACCAGCCAGGGCAACAATATTATTATTTTGGTGTGTTCCCTTCCAGCCTTTTGAAAATGCACAGTTACACATCACACATATTTCTTATCTTCCTCCAGCTCAAAGTCACTGCAAGTCCTGTGGTAGACCCCTTCTCATTTCCATCCCCAGAGCACATCTGAGCTACGCTTAGGGACGAGGAAACCTGGGCCTTTATTTAATCCTCTCCCTGCAAGTGTTCAGCAGTCCACCGTGAGGGGGCTGCCATGGTTCACCTAAGGCAGGACAGGAGGCTAGTGTCCCCAGCGACCCTTTTTCTGAACTGGGTATATGCCCCTTCCAAAGGAGGTCAGAAGCCCTTTAATGAATGATTCCATGGTTGTTACAAAGTCCTGCTGAACTGGGTGGGGGATGGGAGCTGATCAGCTGTATCCCTGGCATTCTTCAGTAGGGCCATGCAGTGGCCAGCACCGCAGATGACTCAATCAGTACAGTCTCAGCATCAGTGGGTTGTTGAGTTTTTTTTAGGCGCTCAGGTGACTTGAATTTGGGGCAGTGAGAAACACTGCTAGGCCTTCAGGGCTGTGTCTCACAGGCCTCACACCTGAATTCTTCCCACTTTCTCCCTTCTCCCCTTGGTCTCCCCAACCTGCTCCTTTCCCCTGGAGCACACGGCCACTCATCCCTGTAGACATAACCAGCTCACTAAGCCCTCCTCCTGGGTTGCAAATTTCACAGCTTGTGTAGTACCTACAGGTGGGTCGCAGTTTCTGTTGTCTCCAGCAGGGGCAGCAGTGAGCCCAGGTCTCAGTGACCACTGACTCTGGTGGGGGTTGAGATGGAGACCATGGGGGTATGGATAAAGTTGAGTTTTGATGCTGTTTGCCTAAAATGAGATCTGAAATTATAAACCTGACCATGGTGAGGATTCTCTTCCTTTCTGAGGCATGAACTCCTCCTTACCCGAGTTGTATTTCTTTCTTTGCATTAACTTACCGGGAAAATTGGTAAACCCAAGTGGCTTCTTTTTTCTCCCTTATCCCTGGGGCGGGGGGTGGGGGGGGGCGTGGAAGGCAATCCATAATAAGATCGAACTATATATATCCTGATTTTTTCACTTTACTGTGAGAATTTCCCCCATGCCATTAAATGTTTTTGAAAAATATGACTATACATGATGATATGTATTTTATATATATTTTTTCCAAATTACATGCCCTCATTTTTAAAACCATCCCTCTATTTGGTGGACATTTTGTTGGTTTATAATGTTACTCTTATCAATAACTGCTATGAAAAAAAACCTGCTATGAATTTCCTCATATGTAAATCTCTGACTCACAAAATTATTTACTATGAGCTGCAAGGCCCTTGTTTCGCCCTTGAACTCTCCTCAGTACTGAGAGAAGTGGATTCACATGTGGCACTTAATAAAAACTCGTGAACTTCACTCAAGGTCTAGGTCAGCCTTCATTGGGGCCTGCAAAACCATCTCTTTAATATTAAGCTACATGACGTCACTAGATCATGCCAAGTCCAATCAGCTTTGGTCATGAGCTAGTCACTCCATAAAGAAGCACCTCCTATGTTATTATATTCAATTTCTGAGATGCTATCAACAGAGACCATTAAGGTACTAGAGAATCAAAACACTTGTAATAATTTTTTAAAAACACTTCACAATGAATGTGTCGTGCATATTTATTCACAGCTACAGCAACGAAGTCTCCTAGTCAAATGATGTCAAGAAGAACTGTTTAACAAGTCGTAGGCAGTACCAGGTGTAAACTACCTTCCTGGTGCTCCTGGTGCTGATGGACACCATCAGATGAAGACCGTAGCACCAATTGCCAATCTGATGGTCAGGTGCAAACAGCATACATGTGCAGGCACGTGCACACACACAGGTGTGCACACACACATTTATTCTATTGAGGCAATGGTAATGCTTCAATAACTGATAATCAAAATCAACTGTTTTGAGTCAAGATAAGCACATCGCCTGACAGAGGGAACCTAGATCCCAAAGATACCTGACTACTGACCTGGGGGCGGAAAACTTCTGGAAATTGTCTTTAAAGGCTTTGGTTTTACCCATGTGGGACTTTGCTATCTGCCCAGCCCTGGGCCCGGAGTTGCTTCTGGAATACAACTTACCCAAGTTAGATTGAATCCCTTTACTTCTCATTCCCAGCAGGAGTTCTGGAGCTGTTTCTAGTCTCTGACTGATAGAAACTCTCATTTTGATATGAAGGGAAGAGGGATTCAGCCACATTTGACTAAGTTATCTTACTTCCTAAACAATCTAGAGGCAGCTGGGGAGTTCCCATTTAAAAAAAAAAAAACCATCCAAGTAATTTTTTATGTATATTCTGTGTGCTAGAAGGGGAGGAGTTCTTTCTCTTATTATCTCTTTGTTATATAACTTTGCAATTTTTACTTCTGAAAGTGCCTGGTTGTGGTATTGCATGAAGTAGAAGGCCAAGGTGGTTTTCTGCTCTGTTCTTAGCAGTTGACTTTCAGGCCACCTCCCATCTCTTGTGCAGATTGGCTTGGTGTGCACCCCAGAAGTGACAGTCATTCCCTCTGCCTATCTCCCTTTGTTAGAGGAAGAAATGGTCTAGTTACCATGTGTCTCTGCCCTTACTTGGCCTCAGCTGATTGGATGTCA
This sequence comes from Tonatia bakeri, assembly GCA_004024845.1. NCBI lineage: Eukaryota > Metazoa > Chordata > Mammalia > Chiroptera > Phyllostomidae > Tonatia > Tonatia bakeri. Next base: position 43,557 of record PVIA01010804.1, read on the forward strand.
GACCTGACATAAGTCTATTAGATTTTCCACCCGGAGGAGTTGGCTAGCTCTGTGGTCTTTCTTCCTTGTGTTCCCCAAATAGCTTCAAGGATGCCAGCCTTCCGGGTAGTATCTTCCTTTAACATCCAGATATAACGTCGTGAGTGCTGTGATGGAGATGAACGCATGCATTCAACCCAACTGCATTTCCTTTTTCTCTCCTTGGGCACCCAGGAAGACCACATTTCCCAGCCTGCCTTGCAGTTGAGGTGAAGCCATGGGTAGAAGTGATGTGATGTAAGCCATTTCCACACCTGGTCCTTAAAAACACACAAATCTCCAGCCTTCTCTTCTCTTCTGCGGTGACATTGCAGGCCACGTGTTCAAGATGGTGTGGTTCTAAGGAGATACCTGGGTGTGGAGGCCCGACAGCATGCATGCTGTGCCGTTTTATCTGAAGAACTTGAGCACCCACCCACTCTGGTCAACTTTTGGTAGGGCTTTAAGGACATTCCCATGTTTATCTATCATTTCTCTGGGCTTGGGGAGAGGGGATGAGATGTCAGTATTTGCCATTCTGCCACCTTGAAACCGGTCTACCCTCCAAAATGTGGAAGCAAAAGAGCCATTTCTTCATTTGCTTTTCTCCTCAGTAGCAATTTTTCCTTCCTGTTCCCAGCCCAACGCCCCTTGCAAGCAAGAATAGGGTGTATGAACCAGCAATTTAGTTTTCCAAAGCTCGGTTATATCCAGGCAGGTTTTCCGAATATAAAAGTAATTTTTTTCTTCCTCTGGCTTCTCAAAAATCCTTTGATCTTGCAGTTTAAAGAGAATCTACCAAGTGACTCCACTGACGACCACACCTCTTCCTAAATGCTAACGGTCTCCGTAATATCAATCGCATATTAATGCCAATCATGAATACCTGAGCTCAGAAGGATGGACAGTGTGCATACCGCCTGGCGTTGATGCTATGCCCTTCGCGGAGGGGCTCTCCTGCCCTTGAGTGGGCATCTCTGATTGCCCAATTGTCCTCTGAGCCTCGCAGGAAAGAAACCTCTGATTGCTTTTCTCACAGATCCATCAAACTCCATAATTTTTGATTCTACAGTTATTATTTTAATCTTGCAGAAATAGTTTTTTTGCAGGGATGAAAGCAGAAAAACTAATATTTGTTGAGTACATACATCCCTCTTGCCTATTATTTTGTTCGATGTACTTTATCTCATTTCATTTTCCCAGCCACCGTATGAGGTAAGAATTACTGACCCCACCTTCTAAATGGGAAATTGAGGTCTTGGAGATTGAATGACCTGCCCAAGCGGGGGCTGCTCAGGCAGGAGCAGGGGCAGGATTCAAACCCATGTCTTTAGAACCCATCCCTCTGAGAAGTGGACACATTTCATCAAAAACATTGTGGGAAAGGGGTTCTCACGATAGTTACTATTCATCCAGCTTTTATAATGTACATATCTTATCTCTAACCACAGAATAGCTTTCCTTACCTGCAAGAATAAAAAGGAGGTTCACGTTTTTTAAATACATTAAGGGATCATTACTAAGCAGAACAAGGTCAATTTTTTAAGAGCCTGAATACTGGTCAAATGCTAATTACAGCTGCAAATCTATGGTCTAGAAAGGTAACAATTATAAAGCAATTTTAAAATAAATATAAAAGTAACATGTTTATCAATGAAAATTTGGACAATGCAGAAGAGTTAAAAAAAAGAAAAAAGATCTATAATCACATCCAGAGGGAAAAAATATTTAACATCTTTTAAGGATTTTAAAAAGTGGAATTATTTCATATATCATTTTGTACACAGAGCTTTTCACACACTTTCAAGAATATTTTCTAAGTCAACAAAGGACTTTTAAAATATGAATTCACTGACTGTGTAATGTAATATTATACACACATACTACATTTAATCTTGCTTTTGTGCTTTCAGCCTGTTCTCTCGTGAAAAGTGAAAATTGCTACGTCTATCCTGATGATTACCTGAAAGCAGATTTCTAGAAGTGGGATCAGTAGGTCAAACAATATATATTTCAAGTACAAGTTCACCATCATTTTTAGAATAAGTAACATCACATGGTTCAAAAATCAGAATGACCCACAAGCCCACACCGACCACTTCCCTGCACCTTACTGCTCCTTGACGCCTCTGGGTAACTTTTTTTTTTTTTTTAGTTTCTTGGTTTTTCCCTCCAGTGTTTCTTTCTCAAATGTTTATCCTTATTTCCCTCATTGTTACCAGAAGGGAGAATATTTCACCCTCTGTTCCCACTTGAATTACATTCTTAGATGTGAATGAACGAACAAGAGTTCCTTCCGCCAGGCCCTGCAGTCATTCTCTTATCTTCTGCTTCTGCCAATGCAGCTCTAATGAATAATGCTGACCTACGTCATTATGTAAGTGCTGGAGGCTTGTGCGGTATAGAGGTTCCAAAAAGTTGGACCATAGCTGTGCAGGGTTCCGGGCAAATATTCTTTGTCGGGTGCTTGACCTCGTCAGTAATTTGATTTTAAAATATTTTACAAAATTCTTGGACCCATGTGAGTTAGAGGGATTTATTAATGAAGATTTAACAGAATCAGTAGAAAATAGGAATTTAACGAGTTTGTGGATTGTCCGATAAATGCAGACAAAGATTCTTCACAGGGTGCAGGTACGATCTTTTCGTATTATAATCCAATGTGCCACTCCCGGCTAACGTCTTCAACTGTTAGGATAAAGTTAACAAAACTGTGATTACTTGCCACACTCCGGCTCTTCAGACCTGTTTGTATTGAAACAGGATAGATTTTCTGGCCTCCGCAGTTCCCTAGCACCGTTTAGTTAGCACTGTTTATACCCTTACTCTTGTTGCTCCCTCATCCACACTACCCCGCCCCACATGGTGGATCTGTGAAAAAGATCCCCATGGTGGATCTGTGGATCTGGCTTCCAGTGACTTTCTCAGAGGTTATTACTGTGCTTTGTTACAGGAGCCGAAACAAAAATGCTAATTTTTGTTAGGGAGCCGAAAATGCTAATCTTACCTAGAAGCATATAGGAAAATGTGAGGATAATTTTTCCGATCATGTTGACTTTACTGTTTGGAATTGTATAGTGTAGATATAGAATCACACAGCCCTGTCTTCTCTTGAGCCTCTGAGCTGTGGTTACTGCATTTCTAGGTGTGATCTCTCAGTGATGACTGCACCCTGACAAGGACTTGAACGTTAGCCAGGCTCCTGAAACTCGTCCTAGGCCCATCTGTGCACTTCCTTACAAAATCCACTCATAGCAAGGACCCTTCTAAGTCTGTTTAACTAGAGCTCACCCCTACCCTTGAGTCTGATCACCCTTGATATCTGACTGTCTTCCCCATGGTCCACCCCCAAGCCATGTCTGATCACCCTGGCCCGTCTTTGGCCAAGAACCCCATTAGGTCCCTTTAGCCAAAATTGCCTTTATCTCTGATGTTTCCTCATAGTAATTTTCTATCCACTCGCCCCTACCCTGATACTTGGCTATACTCCCCACTTGCCTACTCTGTGTTGGAGCTGAGTCCATGTCTCTTCCCCACTGCAAAATCCCACTGCAGTGGCCCCTGTACCTATTGTGATGGTCCCAAATAAAGTCCACCTTACCATCTTTGACAAGCATCCTTGATTTTTTTTTCCTTTAACTACCACACACTGTCACCAGTGGGGAGGTTAGGTGAGGACCCAGGAACAAAGGGAGAAGAATGGTCCCGGTCCATACAATGAGTGGCTGTTCCTTGTCCAATGCAGTTTAAGACTTACCTGGGAGATCACGACATCACCATATCAACTGGAGGGAAGAGAGGATGCCAACTGGAAGGGCCAATCACAGAGCAGGGGTCTTTAAGCCATCAGGAGAGAGAGACGTGGCCATCCCCAGAGGGCACAGAAGCTGCAAGAGGGTAGGGAAAACTTCCTGGGTGCAACTGACGGGGAGGGGCGCACAGAGGACAGGATGCCTGCCACCCCCACACCCAAGGCTCTAGCTGAGAGACAGTGCCACAGTCAGAACGCTGACCATAGAGAGCTGAGGCTGGAGTCCAAGGGTTAGCTGTGGACTGTCAGTGGCCCAGACATCTGAACTCGTCCTGCGTCTGGCATGAGTCACTCCAAATCCATGTGTCAGCACCATTCTGGAAACCTGTTATCATTCTCCCAGAGAGAATGATCGGCTTACCACGTTGCCTTCTTGGAACTGGGGCTGGCTGTAAGAGCCCAGGGACTACCCATAGGCAGGAATCTGACTCCCCGGGGCCATCTGGTTGACCCCACACAGGGTGACCGATAAGGGGAAACACAGGAACTGGGCTCCCCTCAGCTTGGCTGGTCCCGGGCATTGGATGGTGATTTACGAAACTCTAAGGCAATCGCTTTTGGCAGATGGAGCCCATACAGGGTCAGTTTCAGGTTGGGGCAGCCTGGATGGCACTGTTGATCCTGGCTCATCCTAGGTACCTAAGGAAGACAGAAGTAAAATTTAAAGAACTCATTCTAGCCCTGGCTGGTGTGGCTCAACGGATTGAGTGCTAGCCTGTGAACCAAAAGGTCACCGGTTCAATTCCCAGTCAGGGCACATGCCTATGTTGCAGGCCAGGTCCCCAGTTGGAGGCATGTGAGAGGTAACCACACATTGATGTTTCTCTCCATTTCTCCCTCCCTCCCCCCTCTCTAAAAATTAATAAAATTTTTTAAAAAGAATTCATTCTAAAGCAAAGATGTGTGAAATTTTTGGTGTGCAATGGGCCAGACAGTAAATATTGTACTTCAGGCTTTGCAGCGTACATGGTCTCTTTCACAGCTACCTAGTTCTATCAGATGGGCATAGCTGGACTCAGATGGAGCTGCATTTACAGAAACAGGCAGTGAACTGGATCTGACCCCTGGCTGAATCCCAGCCACTGCATGTGGCAGAGGGCCCAGGACAGAGGCTTCCCTTGCCTGGGTCCAACGGTGGCCCTAGTGGGACTACAGTATCAAATAGCAAATGCCATCTATAATTTTGGTGGGAATGGCCAGATTCCCCTCGACAGAGCTATTCTTATGGTAATTTATCATTTACCACCAGCAATTGTGTCTGTCTCCCTACAGCCTTGCCCAGTTTGATCTGATTTTGAATTTTTGCGATTTTGATAATGAGAAATGTTTATCTCCGTGTGATTTTCATTAGCATTTCTTTCCATTTGAGTAATACTGAGCATCTATTTTTTTATGAACCATGTCTTTGGCTATTTTATTATTTTGTCATTCGTCTTTTTCTTCCTGCTTTATATTATGTTCTTCACATGTCGAGGAGATTAGCCCCTGGTGTGTGTGCTCTGCAGGTGCTGGATCGAGTTGTCTGTGTGTGTCAGTGAGGTCACAGTGGTTGACAGTGTTTGGAACTGTAACTCTGGAACTCAGGTAAGGGGCCTAAACTGGAGAACTCAATTTGGGAATAATCATATCGATGGCTTTTGAAACAATGTCATGGGCTATATCACCAAGGGAGAAAAAGTAGAGAAGAGGTAATGAAAAGCATGAGTGGTTCAAAAAACTGTGGTACATTTCCACAATGGAATACTATGCAGCAGAAAGAAAGAAGGAGCTCCTACCCTTCACGACAGCATGGATGGACCTGGAGAGCATTATGCTAAGTGAAATAAGCCAGGCCATGGAAGACAAATACCATATGATCTCACCTATAAGTGGAAGCTAATCAACAAAACAAAGAAACAAGCAAAATATAACCAGAGACATTGAAATAAAGAACAAA